>CM050169.1:86654774-86788187 GCA_027410445.1 Discoglossus pictus
GCAGGATGGGAGATGGTGAAGAATAGAGAGAGGGAGCAGGGAGAGGGAAAATAGAAAGGGAGAGGGAGACGTAGAGAGAGGGAGAAGGGAGAGAGAGAAGTAGAGAGGGACAAAAGAGAAGGGAGGAGAGAGAGGAAAAAGCGAGAAGGGAAAAGGGAGAGAGAAGAGAGAGGGAGAGGAAGGGAGAAGAAGAGATAGAAGAAAGAGAGAAGGGGAGAGGAAGAAGGAGAAGAGAGGGGATAAGGAGAGAGGGAGAAGGTACGGAAAGAAGGGAGGGATATATAATATATATATATATATATACTAGAGACTTGCCCGTCAAAAATTACGGCAATAAAATCTGAAGTGTGGCAATGGTGTTTGTCACACATTGCGGGCCTCTCCCCCCTCTACTTTACTGGCCTAGCGATGAGTGCCTTTGGCGCTCATCACGGGCATCGCAATGAGCGCCTTCGGCTTCCTTGAAGCACTGACTAAACAGAACTAGCAGTTTCCTCACTACCTTAAACTAATTCAAAATAAAGCCTTCATATATACAGGCCTGTAGGTTTTCTGCTCCAAAAATCTGTGGGTTTGCAGAGCTGTCTCTCCTGGATCTCAGTCCAGACTGAACCCAACCTGCTGAGTGCTCAGTAGTCCTTTTAAGGCAGAATGCAGCTGGGCTTAATTAGTCTGTTGTAAGAGGCTTAACTCTTTCACTTCCCAGGGGAAAAAGGGCTATGGTAAGTCTGCTACTTACATACACCCCTTGTATGATTCTATTACACCCCCCCCCCCTCCCCAGTTCGCCACCACGTGGTTGAGCAGCCAACTCCATGAGGCAGTGATCTTCTGCATTAGCATGTAGGCTGCCGGCTCTATGGAGGATTTGGAAAGAGTAGGGCTGTAGGGACAGGAACCATCTCATCGCCCGGCCTATTTTTTCCTTATTCTGCTGCATCCACTGCAAGGGTGCATGGTCGGACACCAGAGTGAACTTCCTCCCTAATAGATAGTAACGAAGTGCCTCAGTGGCCCATTTAATGGCCAGGCATTCCTTTTCCACGACTGAATATTTCTGCTCTCGTGGCAATAGTTTACGGCTCAGGAATAAAATGGGATGTTCTTCGTCCTGCACTACTTGCGACAACACAGCTCCCAGTCCTTTTCCTGAAGCATCTGTTTGTATGATGAATTCCTTCTCAAAATCTGGGGTCACTAGCACAGGCTTCCGACATAGGACCGACTTTAGGTCCGTGAATGCTGCTTCAGCCTCTGAGCTCCATTTAACCATGTTGGGCGCTCTGTTTCTTGTAAGATCTGTCAGGGGGGCAGCTCTTGTAGAGAAATGGGGTATGAACCTCCTATAAAACCCCACTATCCCCAAGAAGGCCCTTACTTGTCTCTTACTCAGAGGTTGTGGCCAGTCCTGAATCGCCTTCACCTTGTCGAGCTGGGGTCTAACCACTCCTCTCCCTACCGTATATCCCAAATATTTGGCCTCACTAAGACCGATGGCACACTTGCCGGGGTTTACTGTAAGGTGTGCACGCCTTAGGGCTTCCAAAACTGCTTCCACTTTCAGCAGATGTGTCTCCCACTCGTTAGTAAAGATGATTATGTCATCTAGGTAAGCGGCTGCGTATTCTGAATGGTCTTGTAAAAGCTTTTCCATCAGTCTCTGGAAAGTAGCTGGTGCTCCGTGCAGTCCAAACGGGAGTGCCTTGTAATGAAAAAGCCTGTCAGGGGTTGAAAAGGCAGTTTTCTCCTTTGCCGCTTGCGTCAAGGGTATTTGCCAGTACCCTTTAGTCAAATCCAACATTGTTAGAAACCTTGCTTTTCTGAGTCACTCTATTAGTTCGTCTACTCTAGGTATAGGGTATGCCTGACAGTTCCATCAGGTTTTGGAACCAGGACAATGGGGCTGCACCATTCGCTTTGATTACTCCAAGTTCTAACATTTTGTTCACTTCAGCCCTTATTTCGGTTGTCTTCGCCTCAGGTTTACAGTAAGGTTTAATCCTTATTCTCACGCCTGGTTTAGTGACGATATTATGGTAAGTGGTAGTGGTGCGACCTGGGTCGGTGGAAAACACATCTGCGTTCCGCTTCAGCATTTTATAGGTTTCCTCTGTTTGTGCAGGGGACAACTCTTGTCATACATAGGCTTTCGGAGATTCAATGCAGATTTTGGACTCGCTGGCATCTTCTGACTCCTCAGCCAGACAAGTGACATCCATCACTTTTGCTTGCTCTTTCCAGGGTTTTAGAAGGTTTATATGATAGATTTGTTCTTTCTGTGCGACGTTCAGGTTGACTGACTTTATAATCCACCTCACCTATAGCTTCAATAATTTCGTAGGGGCCTTGCCATCGTTCCAGTCATTTGCTTTCGGATGTTGGCACTAACACTAGAACCCTGTCTCCGGGTTGAAACTTCCTCACCTGGGCCGTGCGGTTGTAATAGGTTTGCTGGTTACTTTGAGCTCGTTACATATGGTCTCGCACCAGAGGGATAACTTTGGCAATTCTTTCCCTCATGTTCCTTACATAATCCACAATATTTTCGGCCGGCACTATTTGATCTTCCCTTAATATGTCCAGAATTCCTCTGGGATGGCGGCCGTAGAGGAGTTGGAAAGGAGAAAATCCTGTGGAAACTTGGGGGACTTCTCTAATTGCGAAGAGCAAATAGGGTAGGAGTAAGTCCCAATTTTTTCCATCTCGTGCCACAACTTTTCTTAGCATACTTTTCAAAGTTTTATTGAACCGTTCTACTAGTCCATCTGTTTGCGGAGTGATTTTCACCTGTAAAAGCTGGCACATGTCTCTCATCAGATTTCAAGGTTGCATAATTCAGGGCTTGTTCACTGTCCAGGTCGAGGTAAGCTTTTTGGGCTTCCCCACACAAATCTGGTGCGACTATGCTGGCCCAGTGCCCTTGGGGCCAAGCTTCTCTGACGGCAGTTCTTTCGAAGCTCAATAGATACTGTACATTTCCACATCATCTACAGGACTAATATTTTGGAGAAACTAATTTGACTTGCCCCTCATACAGGTCTCTGGTGACACGGTAGTCATTTGCTTTAGCTGTAGCTGGGCCAACAGTATTTGGTTTGTCTCCCGCTGCAGCTTCCGTTCTTCCATGGCTTGGGCCTGTTGTTCTGCCAGGACCTGGGTGGCTCTAGCTTGTTGTTCCGCCAGTGCTTGTGTCGCCTTGGCCTGTTGCCTTAGGAACTGTTGTGTAGTCTCGAGCTGATGGGTAGTGGTCTGTATTAAGGCTTTCACTAGCACCTCAATTTTGTACTGTGGGCTGTCTTCTTAAGCGCAGACAATGTATATCCCACCACTGCCACCAAAATGTGACAGACTGGCTGCCAGTTCCGGGGTCAATGCCCTGTTGACCGGCTCTGCAATGAAGTAGCTCATGAGGCGTTATAGCTTTAAGGAGTTTTACTGAAAGCTTGGTCAGCAGGTACAAACAAAAATAATACAAAACAAAGCCTAGCTTCATTGAAGCACTGACTAAACAGAACTAGCAGTTTCCTCACTACCTGAAAGTAATGCAAAATAAAGCGTTCATGTAAGTTTTCTGCTCCAAAAGTCTGTGGGTTTGCTTCAGCGTGCAGAGCTGTCTCTCCTGGCTCTCATTCCAGACTGAACCCAACCTGCTGAGTGCTCAGTAGTCCTTTTAAGGCAGAATGCAGCTGGGCTTAATTAGTCTGTTGTAAGAGGCTTAACCTTTTCACTTCCCAGGGGAAACAGGGCTCTGGTAAGTCTGCTACTTACATACACCCCTTGTATGATTCTATTACAATATACAGTATATATACTCTGTAGGAATTAGTTCATATTTTTTTCTAACTATAGTCCGGCCCCCAACAGTGTCTGAGGGACAGGGAACTGGCCCCCTGTTTAAAAAGGTTGAGGACCCCTGTTCTAGATAAATAATATATTTTTGAAGGTTTCTGCAAAGTCACCCTTATCTCCTCTATTTCATAGAGTATATTATAGTTAAATGAATGAGTGAATATTGAGATGTTGTATCTTTTTAGAGAGGACCAGAAGATGATACAAAAGGTCCTCATTGAGATGATGGAAGCAGAGAACAACACTATTGTCCCTCTACATCTCCATATTGTCTAAATCCCTCTGGGACCTCACAATCCCATCCCACCCTGAGCTTCATCTAAACTCTGCTTTGCTCTCAGTGCTTGTTTACTGTAATACGCTCTCTATATAACAGACAATATTACCTTTGTGTATTTTTTAACCAGAGGAAGAACCTTTGATAGGAGCCCTCTTTCACCTCCGACCTCTACTTACCTTACATCTGGTCCCAGTGACTAGTGTGAAATTTAAAGACACAGTACACCTTTTTCCAGCTGCATTGAAGACATATTTCAGTAGTGGTGCGGCTTTCTACTGGTATAATTGTTTTTTCCTTATATGTTATGTGAGAAACAAAAATTAAAATAATAATAAAACTGTGAAAGTTATAAAAAATAGCTTTCTCTTTATTTGTTGTTGTGTATCATTAATAAAAGCAATCATGTCACTAAAAGTAAAACTTATAACATACACCTAGGGTGTCCTGAGTATACCAGTACCAACCATATGTATCTATGACCAATACAGGACAACAATTATTATGAGCCCAAACTTAATTTCTCAATGTGCCCAAAATACTGACACCCTGCCTAAAAAGGTTATACTGTCCCATTACATAAATATAACAATCCTAGAAAATTGACCAATATAAATGATGGTATACTTTTTAACTTTTCTCTTCCTCCCACTCTCCCCTCCCCTGTGTCTCTTTCCCCCCTGTGTCTCTCCCCTGTGTCTCCTCCCCCCACCTCTCCCCTCCCCTGTGTCTTTCCCCCTCTCTCCTCCCTGTGTCTTCCTACCCTCTCCCCTGTGTCTCTTCTCCCCTTCGTTGTGTCTTCCTTCCCCCTCCCCCTCTCCCCAGTGTCTTCCTCCCCATCTCCCCTGTGTCTTCCTCCCCCTCTCCCCTGTGTCTTCCTTACCCATCTCCCCTGCGTCTTCCTCCCCCTCTCCCTGTGTCTTCTCCCCTGTGTCTTCCTCCCCCTCCCCTGTGTCTTCTCCCCTGTGTCTCTTGACCCCACCTCTCCCCTACCCTTTGTCTCTTACCCGATCTCCCTTGCCCTTTGTCTCTTACCCGATCTCACCTCCCCCGTGTCTCTTTCTCCCCTCTCCCCACTCCTGGGGCTTTCTCCCCTCCCCTGTATCTACCCCCTCTCTCCCCTCCCCTGTGTTTTCTCCCCTTCTCACCTGTGTCTCCCTCCCCCTCTCCCCTGTGTCTTCCTCCCCCCTCTCCCCTGTGTCATAGCACTGTGAGCTGGGAATTGTTTTTTTCCCAATAAACTTTATTGAGATTGTCAGAAGTACACCAATGTATTCACTTCTAGGGAGACTGTGAGAGGTGCTGTCCCTGCAGGATCTGGGACTTTTTCCTCCCGGCCATTCTGATTGGGTAATGCTGCTTTTGACATACAGGCTCAGTCCTATAGGTGAGAGCACAAGTCTGACTGTTTTTTTAAATTGTCACATGTGCCCTGATCTGTAGTACTAGACAAGTCACCAGCACGGGGTTAGATGTGATAAGTCAGTGTGTCTCACTGCAGCACAAAGGGTTTTGTGATTTAAAGTGACAGCAGCAGCTATTAAAAAAATAGAATATTGAACATGTATTTTTTAAATTTGTTATTATATAAATTATAAAATTATGTAAGTGATGGGGGGATTAAGTCAGTGCATTAATTTTGGGAGGGCATTTGCCTCCCCTGATATTATTGTCTGGACTGAAATGAGAAGGAATCTCCATTGTTGTGTCTTTAGTACTATAATAATAAATAATAAAGTCAGAGCATGGCCCTTCTTTGCTGTTGGATATATATATATATATATATATATATATATATATATTCTTGGTAGTAAAGACATGAACCATATGTACAAAGTTGGCAAAACAAATCAAATGTGCCATTATTTTAGGGAATATCTGTCCTTTTGCAATCACCTGATAATTATGATAAGAGAGTAATGATGATTATCAAAAGATTTACCATTTTTGAACTTGTCTAGTGCAAGAGATCTAAAAACAGTACATTTACCCTTCTCGGTATGTATGTTACAACCAACTTGTACATGACCATGTATGGTAACTACCCTCAATTAGAAAATATTTTAACATCAGAGTTTTTTAATCTTTATTTTGTCTACCTCAGGCCCGTCCAACGTTATCTTTGGAGGCACCTTTATCTTTATCTTCAGGCACCTTTGTAGTATATGTATGTGTCATCACAAGCAAATACATATTAATGACTGAGATACAGATGTATATCTGTACTTAAACATGATATCCAAACATTTAGCCTGGATAGAGCCCCCAAAGACTAATATTGGAGGGGTATAACCTTGATAGATCAAAGGTAAGCAACATGAGGTCCTTGAAGGTGTTACAGTTTGTTCTCTGGAATGTTAAAACGTCACATATTTACTCTTCACAACAAATCAATTTCTTATTCATAGAATTCTTCTAATCACTATATATCCTTATTTTTCTTTTTATTTCACCTCTTTCTAGCCTTCAGTGAATATACTATTTTTGCTCTGTATAAAAAAACATATTGTGAAGTCCACCAGAGGACTAAACACTCTATGTCAGTGGTGAGCTACTTTGTCATTTGAGTACAGATGGATACGCCATATGAGTACAGGTTGATATATCAAATAAATTAAGCTGAGAGATCCAGAAATGCTGGACCTCCGACTGTTCTCCTTGGAATAAATGTGATAGGACACTAGTGTCTGAAACAGAGGTAAAATTTTAGAGGTTTGTTAAAATACAGTTGTTTGAGAGATGTAAGTTTACATTGTGTTGTGGCAGTTGTTATGGTGAAAAAATACAGAATTTTTTTTTGGAACCACTTGTCTTGTCCATATTTACATTGTTAATATACAACATAGTGGGGGGGGGAAAGTATTTGATCCCCTGCTGATTTTGAAAGTTTCTACACTGACAAAGATATGATCAGTCTATAATTTTAATGGTAGGTGTATTTTAACAGTGAGAGACTGAATAACAAAATAAACAAACAAGAAAAACGTATATCAAAAAAGTTATAAATTGATTTGCAGGTCAATGAGGGAAATAAGTATTTGACCCCTTCAACTTAGTACTTGGTGGGAAAACCCCTGTTGGCAATCACAGAGGTCAGATGTTTTCTTGTAGTTGGCCACCAGGTTTTCACACATCTTAGGAGGGATTTTGTCCCACTCCTCTTTACAGATCATCTCCAAGTCATTAAGGTTTTGAGGCTGATGTTTGGCAACTCGAACCTTCAGCTCCCTCCACAGATTTTCTATGGGATTAAGGTCTGGAGACTGGCTAGGCCACTCCAGGACCTTAATGTGCTTCTTCTTGAGCCACTTCTTTGTTGCCTTGGCTGTGTGTTTTGGATTATTGTCATGCTGGAATACCCATCCACAACCTATTTTCAATGCCCTGGCTGAGGGAAGGAGGTTCTCACCCAAGATTTGATAGAACATGGCCCCATCCTTTGTCCCGCAAAGCATAATGTTTCCACCTCCATGTTTGACAGTGGGGATGGTGTTCTTGGCATTATAGACAGCATTCCTCCTCCTCCAAACATGGCAAGTTGAGTTGATGTCAAAGAGCTTGATTTTGGTCTCATCTGACCACAACATTTTCACCCAGTTCTCCTCTGAATCATTCAGATGTTCATTGGCAAACTTTAGACGGGTCTGTACATGTGCTTTCTTGCAGGCACTGCAGGATTTCAGTCCTTCACGGATAAGTGTGCTACCAATTGTTTTCTTGGTGACTATGGTCCCAGCTGCCTTGAGATCATTAACAAGATCCCCTTGTGTAGTTCTGGGCTGATTCCTCACCGTTCTCATGATCATTTAAACTCCACGAGGTGAGATCTTGCATGGAGCATCAGACCGAAGGAGACTGGCAGATATTTTGTGTTTCTTCCATTTGCGAATAATAGCTCCAGCTGTCGCCTTCTAACCAAGCTACTTGGCGATGGTGTTGTAGCCCATTCCAGCCTTGTGTAGGTCTACAATCTTGTCCCTGACATCTTTGGACAGCTCTTTGGTCTTGGCTATGGTGGAGAGTTTGGAATCTGATTGATTGATTGCTTCTGTGGACAGGTGTCTTTTTATACTGGTAAAGAGCTGAGATTAGGAGCACTCCCTTTAAGAGAGTGCTCCTAATCTCAGCTCGTTACCTGTATAAAAGAAACCTGTCCACAGAGGCAATCTTGCTGATTGATAGGGGATCAAATATTTATTTCCCTCACTGACCTGCAAATCAATTTAAAACTTTTTGACATGCGTATTTCTTGTTTTTTTTTTTTTTTTGTTATTCTGTTCCTCACTGTTAAAATAAAGCTACCATTAAAATTATAGACTGATAATTTATTTGTCAGTGGACAAACGTTAAAAATCAGCAGTAGATCAAATACTTCTTTCCCCCACTGTATGTTCTAACAGGAAATTAAATATATATTTATTTTTTTTGGAATAGGGAGGAAAAGGAGGAAAAAAAGACAAAAAAACCCCAAGAAGACTGGAAAAAAAACCTAAGAAGAACAATGTAAGAAGAAGTAAACCAAAATAATCTAGGTTCAGAAGTCAACAGTAACCAAAAAAAGAGACAAAAAGGTCACAAAACCAAAGAACAAGGTGATAGGAATCAATATAAATAAAGAAAATGAAACATCTCACATTTCTCATTCTTTTCATTATTGAAAATGAAAAACAGATGACAGAAATCGGCATGAGGTGATAAGATTGGTGAATTATGATTTCAGTGGTGTATTTATGCTTTGTGGTGTCCTAGGTCCCCCCTCCAACAAATGTAAAAAATATTTCTCATTCTTAATGGTCACTACACACACAAACACACACACACACACATATATATATATATATATATATATATATATTTACTAGCGACTTGCCCGTCAAAAAATGACTGCAATGAGATGTGTATGTTTGTAAATTGGTTTGGTCAGTAATATGCGTATTTGACACTTGTAGCCTTTTTCTTATGTCGAAAGAAGTACAATTATTATATTAAACATGTTTATTTCTTGAACATTGTCTTTTTTTGTTGAGGAAATGTTGAAGAGTTTTTTAGTACAAGTGGTAACATTTGAAATGTAAGGTAATGTTTGCCTAAAATTGCCACCTAACAACATTACCTTTCCACCAAATGGCAAAGTATTATCCATGACTTCACGAAGCAAACGGTCAATACATTGTAGGGCATAGCATGACATCATTGTAGCCTCATCTATTATAATGAATTAACTTTTTTTTATGTTTTTTGGCTTGTAATGATGTCATGCGAATATCCTACACTGATGTTTCTAAAATAGGCACTGGCAGTTTAAATCCACTATGCACAGTTCTTCCACCGTCTAACAAAAGTGCTGCAATTCCAGTGGTTGCAAATGCGAGTGCTATTTTACCTTGTGCTCGTATAAAACTCATCAATAAATTATATTGATACATTTGTCCTGATTCGCCAGATGCATCGAGATAGAAATAACGCTCTTTGACCATGTCATCATCTAGGGCATTTTTGATGGAATGAAATGCTTGCAATTGTAATGTATTTAAAGTTGCAAGTTATTTTTCTGTTCTTGCTGTTTGTAGTTGAATGTCATAGTCTTCAAATGTTGATGTTGTCTATAAGACCTGGATCTGGCAGATTAAAACTTGCACAACTTAATCCATGAGTTAAAAATACTTCTTGGATTTCCATTAATGCTTTTAATTGTGCAATCGGCTCATTGTATCTTTGCATAAAGTCTCCAGCCATATTACTTTTAAATGTGTCCCACAAAGCTAATGCATTTGGATCATTTGAGAAGATACAAATGAATGCAAATTGTTCCCTCATCTGCCGTGGCATTTGACATAGTGCTGCTTCTTCAAGACATCTTTCCCATTCTGTATCATCAGCAAGGAAGTTTCTATGTCGCACAGCTAAATGAAATGATTCATATACTATGTCATTAACAGTTCTTAAGTGTTCAAAACTTTGTGCATCAGGAACATTTAAAAGTAGTAGTCGTAAGCAGAAACGTTCAAGATCTCTTGGACTCACAGTGTAAATTCTTGGTATTATTTTATTTCCCCGACTTTTTCTTGATCGCCATAATCCATTAACAAAAACATAATGATATGGAATCTCAATTTATAAGAATTGTCTTGCCTGTGAATCTGTTGAATTTAATTGAAACCATGCAGTTAATGTAGTGTGACGATGCTCACTTTGTGCCAATGCATTTGTTTAATTTCCAGCATGGAAATACACTAAATGTCTTTGTGGCAAATGTACAGCTGATCTATATACTGCATGTGATTGATCGTGCATTTCAAATTTTAGAAGACGCCACATAGCTTCTGGACCACTGACATAGCGAGCATCTACATGAGATACAATTTCATCATGTACTAACTCAGTGCTTTCGGTATTGTCTGCACTTTTGACGACTACAGTAGCTGCATCATAGCCTTTGTAAATATATTTGTAGACTTATTTAATGGATTTGATGGAAGTGCAGGCTTCTACATTAATGTGTGCATTATACTTCATGAGTAAATGTGGATTGTATGGTACCACATATCTATTGTCAACGTTTTTGCCACGAATAATGGCAGTTTGTCCCTCTCTTCTTCTATATAATGGATAGCCATTACAATTGGCATAAGTTTTGTCTCTATAATCTTTTGGAAATTCTTTAGTACATTTATTATTTTCCATACATGGTGACTGTGGATTAACATCTCCACACGGTCCGTGAATCACACGATGAGTTACAATCTCATATAGTCTACCATATAGTTCTGGATCTGGTAGTTCAGCAATAACGACTGAATCCACTTTGTCACCAGTATCTAACTTATCTTTTTCTTGAAGGATTATAAGAAGATGTGCATGTGGAAGCCTTCTTTTTTGAAATTCAATTGTATAAACATAAGCAAGACATTTGCCAAATAACTGAGCTATAGAGATGTTACGTATTAATTCATTGAATTTTATTTTGAAAACTCTGGCTACTAAATCTGGTCTATCGGAAGCAGTTTGGCCAATAAGTAAATTTTGGGTAATCTCTGGCCATTGCGGATTACATGTAAATGTAATAAATAAATCTGGTTTCCCAAATTGTGACAATAGCCAAAGCATCATTGTATCTTTCTCGCATATTGCGAGGAGATCCCTGGAAAGAAGATGGTAAAATGATGGCTTTGCCAGCTGTCATGTCTCTGCTTGTAGCAACCTCAGCAACATAATCCATTAATCCACAATACTGTTCTACACGTAGTTTATCTTGTTGATATTTTATGAAGTTTAAATTATTGGCCTCAACTTGCAAATAGGAATCAATAATCCATTGTTGTGTTAGTTTTTCACCACATAAAATTGGATTGAATGTAGTTCGAATGGCAATTTGAGCTACTTTAAATTCAAGCATGAAAATATTATTTTGCACTCGTACTTTAGAATTTGGGTAACTGGGAAGGGTTAATTTTGGTTGCCATCCTGCTTCTCCGTGTGGAAAAAATATTGGATATGTCATTGGATCTAAATTTGTACTTAAGATACTTATATTAATGAAAGGTTGCTCCTCATTTCTGGGATATATTCTAATGTCTCTCTCAAATGGTGATTCTCTTTCATCATTTTGAAACACCATTGCAACCTCATTTGATGTTGGCAAATTATAACAGCGTTTATCAGTATGTCTATCTCTTTTAAGCACCATATTGACCTTTGGGATTGGTAATTGATGTATTTCTGCATGAAGTTGTTGTTCCTTTTCTACTTCTGCCAATTTTTTATAAGCTTGAATGTAGGGGTTATTGGCCATAATTTTATCTAGCTCTATAAAAACACTGGGTAAGCATTTTTTATTTTCTTGAAGCTGCATATGTTGGTCAACAGCTTTCATTGTATCTAGGACATATAGTTGAGCAAATTTTCTTTGCTCTCATTCCTCTGGATGCAAATGTGATGATATGTTTGTTTTGAAATTTTTGTAGTTTGGAAAAGTAGGTTCAGTCATAATGTTTTGTAAATATGTTGGGAATTGTTGTCTTTCTGGAAGTTTGACCTTGCCTTTTTGACAGCAACTAATGAAATGGCCATCTCTGGGTCTTTCCTGTTTAATATGATAGGCCTCACAAAACTGACAGAGAATATTCATGTCACCACAATTATGAACCTCTACTGCTAAAGACTTAAGTAAAGGACAATTTGAAGAGCATATATCAGTTTCAGTTTGTAATTCATCATTGGAAATGTTATGTGATGGTTCAGGAACAGGTTTTAAATGCTTTTGTTTTTTTGTTGCTTTCTTAGGTGTAGTTTTTATTTTTTTTAGCTGATAGTCTTTTGCTTGCAAGACTTTTCTGTTCTTTTTCTCGTTGAATTTCCTTCTGCTCCGGCATCTGCTGGTTTGCCCATCTTTTTTGTCGTTCTCTATCTTGACGTCTTATCTTTTCCTGTTTGTTGTCGTTATCAGCCATCTTAATCTGTAAATAAAAATAATGTATTATTAGTTTAGTTTGTGACCTTAATTTGTTTTGGAAGTGCTTGTTTTTGTTTTTTGTTACTACAATGTTTTTGGTGCAACACTGTTGTGATTATAGATTCCGTTGTTTGTATGTGATTATAGGTCATTATAGATGAAGTTGCTTTATAGTGTTAAATTAGTATGTGTTATTTGTTTGGTGTTTTTTGGTGGACGCTCCTTTTTATCTTGTAGGTTTGTAGGTTTGGCTTAGAGGTATAGCAGAGGCAAGGGAATTGTAGATGTAGTTGCTTTATAGTGTTAAATTAGTATGTGTTATATTTTGGGGGTGTTTTGCTGGATGCTCCTTTTTATCTTGTAGGTTTTTAGGTTTGGCTTAGAGGCATAGGAGAGGCAAAGGAATTGTGGAGTGGATGTTGTGCATGGTAGTAATATTTAGAATTTTAAATTTTTACTGTAGGTGATTGTTCTAATAGTAGGCTTATTTTTTCTTTTTAGGCTTATATGGTGTGGGTCTGAAAAGAGGCTTTCTAGTGTTCTTTGGTAGTGGCTAGTAATATTTGTTGTAGTATCCTATTTTCTGTGTCTGTTTAGGTTGTGTGCTTACAGCTTTATTAAATTGCGATTCGGTAAATTTAAAAAAGCTCTTTTTAAGCACACAGCATATTTTTTTTACAAAAGTTTTTAGTTATTGAACTTCTATCCAAAAGCAAGGTCTTCACCAACTAAAAACTTCTGTAAAAAAGATATGCTGTGTGCTTATATAGAGCACTTTTAAATTGACAGAATCGCAATTTAATAAGGCTGTATATGTTGTAGGTTAGGGCCCAGAACAGAGAATTTATTGTTGAATTTGTTATGTGTTAGCAGTATTTGTTCTACTATCCTGTTTTATCTTTGGCACATTTGGGTTGATAGATTGAAGTTAGGGTTTACTGTTAAAGGTTGCTGTAGGTAAAACATAATTAGTTTAGAAATTTTAAATGTGTCAACAATATTTCTTCAAGATCTGAAATTTTAAATGTGTGAAAAATATTTATTCAAGGATCGTGATTTGTGTGCCTCATGATGGTTTGTTGTTGTTTTAGTTTATTTTTTATGTTGATATTGCTGCACAGCAAACATGTTTATTTTGTTTTTTTACTTGTACTATACCTTGTTGGGAGTCTGATTTCAGGATGAATATCACTGGATCTGGTGCTGGAAATCTTTGTGCGACAATCTTCAGGCAGTGTCTGTTGTAAAAGAGAAAGAGAAATGTTATTTTATTGGAATTTATTGTTGAGCAACAGCATGTTTTATTTATTTCAAAAGCAATGTGTTATCATTTGTGGTTTCTTTCTTGTGTGTAAAATGTTATTGATTTGAGAGTGTGTGAGAAACCGTGCAGCGCTGGCTCTAATTTATTAGTATGGTGTTTTGTGTAGACCACTGGTGTAATTGTATTATTGTTTTACTGTAGTAGTTTGTTGGCCATAAAACAGTATTTTTTATTTTTGAATTGTGCATCTGTTATTATGATTTGTTATCTTATGCAGTTTTTTGTGCGCCACATTTAAATTGATGGATTTTTGTTCTGTGTTACAGTTAGAGTTTGTTGCAGACTAAACTTTGTTCCATTTTGTATATGTTAGCAATGTTTGTTGGACTATCCTGTTTTGTGTCCACCACTTTTGGGATGCTCTATTTCGCTTCTGGCTGAGGGTTAAATGTTGTTGTAGACTAAACAGGAATGTTAAGTTCATTTTCTATATGTTGGTAATATTTTCTGTACTATCCTGTATTGTGTCCACCACTTTTGGGATGCTCCATTTGGCTTTTGGGTGATGGTTAGAGGTTGTTGTAGAGTAAACAGGAATAGTAAGTTGATTTTCTATATGTTGCTAATGTTTGCTGTACTATCCTGTTTTGTGTCCGCCACTTGTATTTTAGTTATGGGTTGTGTTAAAATGTTTTTTTCCTATGTAAGTGTGTTTATTTTGGAATTGTATATGTGTTAGAAATATTTCTTGAAGTGTGGTGTTTTGGTTTTGCTGTAATTTGTATTGAGGCTTTTATCTTTTTTTTTTTACTTTTGATATTGGCGGGCAGGAAAGATGGGATTTATGTTTTTGTTTTTACTTGTTATACTATACCTTGATTGAAGTATTTTTGCTGTATGAATAACAGAGGGTCCCCTACTTCCAATGTTGATCCGCCAGTCTTCTTGTAGTGTCTGGTTTGAAAGAGAAAGGTAAATGTTTAATTGTATATTAATTGTTTTGGCTTTGGAAAAGCATGGTCTTTTTCTGCATGTAATGTATTTTTCTATCTTACCTCTTCTTCTTTCTTTGTCTTGTGTAAAAGTGATCCCCTTTCACAGTCCACGCTGCAAATTCTTGAGTGACGCTGTTGATGCAGAGTCTGTTTGAATATGTATGGGTGTCATTTATTTTTTGTGGCATTATTTCCTGAGAATTAATGTCACTTGAATATACTTCTTTGATTTGTTTGAGTTAAGATTAGATTGTTGTAGGTCCCATACACATATGTGTGTATTTGAAATGTTACTATACATGAATGACGTCTTTGGTGTCAATGTTTGAAATGTTTTTTTTTTATTATTTGTATTTTTTGGGGTCTTTCTTAATAAATTAAATGTATTCTAGCTTACCTCTCAGTTGGAATTTGCAGATTGTGAAGTTGTAAATTGGTAAGTAATTCTCTTCTGAAGTAACGGCAGCAGTGAACTGTCCAGTCACACTGTCCATCACCTGAGGAGAAATGTAGAATTTTCTGGAAAGTGGGCAGTATTTATAAACTTTGAGGTGGTTGAAACCGTTAGAACGCAATACGCATGCGCTATTTGTGTTCCAGCCTTAAATTTGCGTTCCAGACGCCATTTTGCGGCTAATAGTTGTGTGTTTCATGTAAAATGGTGGGGAATAGCAGTGTGGTACGTGCCGCATAATGTGTGTTATGTGCCACGTGAACTGGTCTGGAGCGTTCGTTCCATTTTGCGAGTAAGTGTAGTAATTTTGCGTCCTTAGCCTCGATTTTGTTTTTTTTGGCGGCCATTTTTTCTCTTGCTTAGGTGATTTTCGGGTGTCTAAACTCTTGTATTTCGACTTTAATTGAGGTGTAACTTCAGTTTCCGAGGTCCTGGTTGCCCCCCTTGCTGTGGGTAATCTTTTTATGTGTTTCTTGTGTGTATTTATTGTGTTTTAATGTTTTCATTTGCGCGGGTTCCGGACGGTAAGGTCGTATTTTTGCGAGATCGTAATGTTTTTTTTCTAAGTCCCGCGTCTCGTATTTGTTTCTCGTAAGTTAGTAAATTTTGCAAGGTCCGCAGTATCTGGCAAGGAGCGCCTTTGGTGCTCCATGCCAGCAACTGCGGCCCTCGCTTTGCGAGCCCGCATCATTAGCAACAACCCGCATGCTCACTACTATATATATATATCACATGTAATAGTTTTCAGACTGCTATTCGTCATAACACTTGCTACAAATCGCAGTTTGACAACTACATTTGATAGCAACCCCTGTACATGCGCATTGCATCAGGGGCGTGCGCATGCACATTGCGTCGGGGGCGCACGCATTTGCATTGTGATGGAGGCGCACGCACAAGCGGGTGCCTGAACGACACAGGAGAAAGAGACACGGGAGGGAGAGAAGGGAGGAAGAGACACAGGGGAGGAGAAGGAAAAGACACAGGGGAGGAGGAAGAAGAGACACAGAAGGGGAGAAAGGAGACACAAGGGAGGAAGTAGACAGGGGGAGAGACTCGCAATGAGCACCAAAGGTGCTCATTGCAAGGCCTGTGATTAGCACCAATGGCGCTCATCGCAAGGCCAAAAAAGTAGAGGGGGGGGAGAGGCTCCCAATGAGCACCTCCCGTCAAGAAGAGGGTGGGAGAAGTAGAGGGAGAAGAGGCTTGTGATGAGCGCCAAAGGTGCTCATCACGAGGCCAGTAAAGTAGAGGGGGAAGAGGCTTCCACTGTGTGGCAAACTGCATTGCCAGGTTTCACATTTTATTGCCGTAATTTTTGACTTGCAAGTCGCTAGTATATATATAGTTAGTAAATAAATAGTACATTTGTGTTCACATTTGAATGTTTAAAGATAAAAAAAAAACTTACTTACTGCTCAGAATTCCAAGAAATACAATTATTACACTGAATTCTGGGAACCTTTGCAGGGGCATGCTAATGTGCCCATAAAGGCTTTGTTCCTGTAATCCAATAGCATTTTAAACATGGCTTCCTTTAAGCATATGCCTGCCGTATTACACAGCTTTTGGTAAAGCTAAGGATGGATTATACAGAACCAAGGAATCCCACCCATGTACAGCTGTTTCTGCCTCTCATCAGCATGGGGCTGGTTCCTAGCTTGTGTAGTAGATTTCATGAGGAGGTAGTTTACCACAACAAACAAAAGAGCGATAGGAGCCCTCCACCGTACAGTAGTGCAGTAAATAAATAGTACATTTGTGTTCACATTTGAACTTCTAAAACCATCTAAAAAACTTGCTTCCTGCTCAGAATTCCAAATACAGTTATTGCACTGCTTTCTGGAAACCTGGGCAGGGACATGAAAATGTGACCACAAAGGCTTTGCTCTAGTAATCCATAACATGGCTTCCTTTAAGCATATGTCTGCTGTATTACACAGGTTTGGGCAAAGCTAATTATGGATTATACACAAGCCAGAACCCCCCCAAGTGTATATATATATATATATATATATATATATATATATATATATATATATATATATATATATATATATATATACAGTATATATATATATATATATATATATATATATATATATAACTGAAGAGTGAAACAGCTGTGAATGCCCAGTAATCTAATAATTTAGTAATTATTAATCTATAATATATATAGATTAATAATGAGTTTTGCATTATAATTTGATACGTTTTGTATTGGACAAACGTGTTATTTATATTGACAAGCTTTCAAGAGGTTCAACCTCTCTTTATCAAGTTTTTGAGTATTGCTTCAAACTTGATAAAGAGAGGTTGAACCTCTCGAAAGCTCCTCAATATTAATAACATGTTTGTCCAGTACAAAAGGTATCAAATCATACTGCAATATTCATTATTAATATATATATATATATATATATATATATATATATATAGATAGATTAATAATGACTAAATTACTATATATATATATATATATATATATATTTAAATAGTTACTTAGTAATTGAGGTTGAAAGATGATTTTAAGTCCATTAAATTCAACCTTTTTAGATCTTCTCTGATCTGCAATATACAGATTAATTGTTAATTGATCCAGAGGAAGCAAACAGAAAAAAAAAACAGGTGAAACTTTGCCAATTGTCTCATAAGGGGAAAAAAATAAAATTCCTTCCTGACCCCAGATACTGGGGATCGGACTCCTCCCTGGATCAATACTCTCTAATTATCCAGGATAACCCAAATGCCCTTTTTATTTAAAAATATATCCAATTCCTTTTTAAAGTTATCTATCAAATCCACTGACACCACCTCCTTTGGTAGATAATTCCACTGATTAACCACCCTTACTGTGAAGAACCCTTTTCTTTCTTTAAGGTGGAATCTTTTTACTTCTTCATTTATTTTGTTTTTATTGTCACATATATAAGCAAGCTACCAACATGGTAAAAACATGTGTTTCAGATTTGTATAGTTTGAAACGCAGGTCAATAAAAGTTTGTATAACAATAAAGTTATTAATTAAAAAAAAAACACTTTATACAGTACAAGCGTCTTGTGACATCTCCTAACACATTTTCCCTTTTCAACCCCAACAAACACGTTATCAGGATGGGACAACAACCTATTGCAACATAGTGCCCCCTAGACGTGAGAGCAAGATACGTAGTGAAGAGTTCTCTCCAGAAAAGAGAGAGTTAACTTCCTGGAGAAGTGCTAAGCGACTAATTGAACCTGCAGGTGTTGTAAGCCTGTTAAAGGCACACACAGAGAGATGAGGGTGGGTCCACTGCAATTAGGCTCTGTTGGGCATAGCAGAGTGAGGCCAGAGCCTCACTACAAGCTAAGAAGGACGCTTGTATGCATCTGCCAGTGAGAGCGAAGGCTGTGTTTTTGTCTGCTGAAAACAGACATTGAGACCTGAATGTTCACAGAGGAGACTGTTTGCTGCAGAGGAAAAAAGAGCCTTTACAGAGGAGACTGATTGGTGCTATCCAAGTGATTGGAGCAGAGGATGCATTACAGCTGAGAGAGAGACTGGATGTCAAGGTACCATTACAGAGTATGATAACCCCAGGGAGAAGTTATGGTATGAAATTGAAAGACGACTGTCTGCAGAAGTCTGTGAAGTTAACAGATTAGTAGCCTTCACCAAAAGAGGGTGTTAAGGGTCCCTGGAGGTTGGGGTATTTGGAGAGTAGGGCGGGCCAGAACCCCATCCTATAGTATGAAATTGAAAGACGACTGTCTGCAGAGAAAGGACGCTTTAAACTATTGAATATGCACTATTCAAAGACTATGGGCCTCATTCTATTATCGGCCGTAGGAGATGCGGGGCCGCAAGGACCGGCCGCAAGCTATTTGCCTATTCTATTCCCTTCCGGCCGGGGATTCCGGCAGGCTTGCGGCCGGCGCCTTGTTATCCCTTGCACGCGCCGGAGGAAAGCCTTTGATCTTAAATGGCCGCAAGAGTTTCGGCCGCAAGAAAATCCTGGTTGCTATTCAATTGCTCCGGGAAACCTCTCTGCAAGGCTAAAGCCGAGCCGCAGCTTACTTGCAGCAAAAAGGTCCCGCAGGCACACAATTAAGCACATTATAAAGCCATAATAAAGCCATCCTGCACTCTGAGGAGACTATAAAGTGATTGTAGGTGTTAGCATTAATAGCACAACATTCCCCTACACTAAAATCCGTAAATAAATTTTATTTGAATTTATGTCAAATATCTGTGGAGGGCTTGGAGCACCTCAGACCCGCCCACGCTGCGGCCGGAAAATAAACAGTTAATGTAATCTCGGATTTGGGCTGATGTGCAAGCATGAGAGGGGGTTGCTATTAATCCTCATGTCCCCCATTATGATCCCTAGCATTTACAGAACTTTACAGTGCCGTCTTGAATTAATTTTTGCTTTTAAAGATTTCTGAGCTTACGGCCGATTGCAAGATATACGGCCGGCCGTAAGGGGATATCCTTGCGGTGCCGTATAATTGAATTGCAAGGTAACGGGAGCCCGCAAGGAATCGCAGCTTTGCGGCCGATTTACGGCCGATAATAGAATGAGGGCCTATATGTTTACCTGAAGGCAGAGAAGTGGCTTCAGGGCTAGCAAGGGTGTTTAAGTAGATGTTTATTTCATGCTGAAAGTAAGCTATTTTTGTTTATGTTTGAAAACTTTTTTTTTAAGAGAAATAAAAAGCACAGTCCTGCGTCCCTATATGTGTGGAGAAGCTCAGAAAGCATATGTGATTTTGCCTGAAGAAAAGGCAACACATTATTGTACCCTGAAGAAAGAGATCCTTAACAGAATAGGAGTAAAAAGAGCACAGAGATTGCACTCCTGGGATTTTTTTGATAAACCTGCTTATCGCTATCCAAGGGGCATGCTTATCTACCCAAGTTTAAAAAGCAGTTTCCCTGTTAAGGGAAGGCAAACCAAACCTGATGAAGAAAAAAATCAGAAGTTAGAGACCTGGTGGATTGCAGAGAGAGTGAAAAAAGCCACCAAGAGAGCATCAAAAAAGCCTGAAGAGCGCAAGAGAGACTGCAGTAGCTGCTAAACAAACTGCAGAGCAGGCAAGAGAGACTGCTGAGACGTCAAAAGAGACTGCTGAGATGGCAAAAGAAACTGCTGAGACGGCAAAAGAGACTGTTGAGACAGCAAAAGAGACTGTTGAGATGTCAAAAGAGATTGCTGAGACAGCAAAATAGACTGCTGAGATGGCAAAAGAGACTGCAGACAGCACCAAAGAGACTGCAGACAGCACCAAAGAGACTGCAAAGAGAGCAAGTGAGGCTGCAAAGAGAGCAAGTGAGACTGCAGACAGCACCGAAAAGACTGTAGAGAGAGCAAGTGAGGCTGCAGAGAGAGCAAGTGAGACTGCAAACAGCACCAAATAGACTGTAGAGAGAGCAAGTGAGACTGCAGACAGCACCAAAGAGACTGCAGAGAGTGAGTCTACTGAGAAAGTAACAGAGATTGCTGAGAAAGCAAAAGAGGCTACTAGTGCAGATAAAGAACTTTGGCTCCTGAAGCAAAATGATGATCTAAAAGTGACTGATGTGAAGCATGCTGATCAAGTCACTGGAAGAGATTTGAACCCGAAGCAAGGCAGAAACCTTATGGGTAAAAGCAATGAAGAGACCTCTATAAGAAACCTGGACAGAAACCAACACATGGCCTGGGGGAATACTCTGGAAGGGAGAATGAAACTAGAGAAAGCAAATGCTTGATAAAGATCTCTGACTAAGAGAAAGTGGAGATCAAACAGATGATTGCAGCCAGAATTCTTACTAAGGAAGAATGTCCTAATTTTGAGGAAGAAACTGGAATCCTTACTAAAGGGAAAGTTATGAAAGATAATAATCTGGAGACTAAGTTGGTAAAGAAGGAACCACTCTCCCTGACAGAACATATGAAGCAGAGCATGGAGATGTGTCCTACTAAAATTGTAAAGTATCCAGAGAGATCTCTGTCTCAGGTGCCAATAAAAAAAGTTATATGGACAAGGAGAGGCAAGAAAGGAAACCAATCAAGCAAGAGGTAAAGATGAGCTGTATTCCAATAGGACTGAAAAAGCCTGAAATGGAAGACAGGTAAATTGTTACTAATATGAGGGGTGTCAGGATGATGCCAGATTACATTCCTGAATGGAGGAGGAAGCCTGCATTTGAGGACTACAGAGTGTCCTACGGGAATAAGATACAGATGCCGATTTGGGAGCAGAGGAAGAGTCCTCCCATGTATAAGCTGAAAGAGTCAGTTGTGCAGGAACCGCAGCACAAAGGTAAACAGGAGAAGCAAGATCTCCTCACTATCGTGCATCTCAGAGAGAAGGAGAGATCACCAGTTCCACCTCTCAGCTACAAGAGATTGAAGAATCCCTTAAGCAGAGAGAAGCAACTATGATAGCGAAAGATGCATATCCAGAAGAGAAAAATGCTGACCTCCAGAACCTGTGTACCCAAGATGCTATGTTGAATGTAGAGCAATGTCTAGAGGAAGCACATGAGTGCAGGAGAGACAGAGGGAGGAAGACAGAAAGACTGAGCCACCAGAGGTTTTCAGAGAAGACCTGATGGAAAAGTCTGAGGAGATTTTTGAGTCGAACGTGCAGCAAAAGATCCATCATAAGAACTGGATTTGCAACACGTTAATGAGGAGAAGATGCAGCTAAAGGAAGCAAAGAAAAATGAAAAGCCGGAAGCCTTGGATGCAAATCAAGAAGAAAAAGTGGAGGAAAAATGGGTAAAAGCTGAGCATGCTGAAATAACAAGCTTTTTTCATAAATCAAAAACTCAAAAGGCTGCTAAGATGGGTGCTAGCCTATGTGTTGAGTGTAAGTTGCTGACCCGCTGGAGAAATTTCAGAGATCCTTCCAAGTAGAGAGAAAGAGTCACAGACCTTGCAGGATTGGAAGCACAGTGGTATCAAGGATGCTTGCTGGGAACAATGACAGAGGTGAGGGGACGATCCAAGAGCTAGAAGCAGCCCAGAGAGCAGACATACTTGTGGAGTCTCTGAAGGATACTGTACCAGAAAAGAAGCAAGATGGCCATATGAAACTGATACCGTTTGGTGAAAATTCTCAGCCAACCTATTGGAGAACTTGGAACATAAAGAGCCAGATTATCTGTCCTCACAAAGCATGGGCTCGGGACAGTTTGCAGGACTATGAAATAAATTGTGGTGAAAAGGGGGTGGAGAAACCACCCGAGAATTTGCTGTCTCCTGGAGATGGTGATAATGAAAATGATGCTGCTGATGAACCTAAAGAAAGAGAGTTGGAGACTTTGCAAAAAGGGCTGAAGAAGGGAGCTCGACAAGTTCAAAGTGTCACAAAGTTTGACCAAGAATTCTACAGATTGGTGGCCGAGAGTCTGCAATGATCTGAGCCAGACACAAACCTATTGGAGCGACTTAGTGCTGTGGAAGCGTTGGTGAAAGAGAAGCCGAACTTCATAAGATGGAGAGTGTCCTCGGCAGAAGCTTCAACAGCTACAAGGGAACATTAAAGGCCTCTCAGGTCAGGTCGCTCAACCCGATGTTGTTGAGCTGGGGGGGGGAGGGATGTGTAACATAGTGCCCCCCAGAGGTGAGAGCAAGACACGTAATGAAGAGTTCTCTCCAGGAAAGAGAGCGTTAACTTTCTGGAGTGCTAAGCGATTAATTGAACCTGCAGGTGTTGTCAGCCTGTTAAAGGCACACACATAGAGATGGGGGTGGATCCCCTGCAATTAGGCTATGTTTGGCATAGCAGAGTGAGGCCAGAGCCTCACCACAAGCTAAGAAGGACGCTTGTATGCATCTGCCAGTGAGAGCGAAGACCGTGTTTTTGTCTGCTGAAAGCAGACATTGAGACCCGAAAGTTCATAGAGGAGACTGCTGCAGAGGAAAAAAGAGCCTTTACAGAGGAGACCGATTGATGCTATCCCAGCGATTTGAAGCAGAGGATCCATTACAGCTGAGAGACTGGATGTCAAGGTACCATTACAGATTCTGATAATCCCAGGGAGAAGTTTGTGTAGTTAACAGATTTGTAGCCTTCACCAAAAGAGGGTGTTATGTGTCCCTGGAGGTTGGGTTATCTGGAGAGTAGGGCGGGCCCCACCCTATGATATGAAATTGAAAGACAACTGTCTGCAGAGAAAGGACGCTTTAAACTATTGAATATGGACTATTCAAAGACTCTGTTTTACCTGAGGGCCGAGAAGCGGCTTCAGGGCTAGCTAGGATGTTCCTGATGTTAAGCCAGTGCGTTTATCCAGATGTTTATTTCATGCTGAAAATAAGCTATTTTTGTTTATGTTTGAAAACTTTTTTTATTAAAAGAGTTAAAAAGCACTTTGGAACTCGATTTGTTTATATGAAGTCACAGAAGAAACCAGTAACCAAAGGCCACATTGCCACACTATCAATCTTAATACCTTTATGAATATATTTACACTTCCCTGGTTAATATTAGATAGAACCCAGGTCACCCACCCAATGAGAGACAACACACCCTTCGTTAACATCGTTATTACATGCATGTTTAGTGCCTATTTTCCTTTTATGTAAAGCTTGGAAATGTACATTTCAAACCTGGTTATGCCCAAACTCCATCCATGGACCAACATGGCTCCCCTCCTTCTACCTCCACCTTCGTCAATTACCACTAAGGGAAAGTGAACTGCCTCTATCAAGAATCTCCACTTAGGTACTGTGGGAGCCACCCTAGTCCATGTTCTCTTAACCCTTTTTTTGTTTTTTTAATTGCCCCCCGCCTACAACCCGTTAACATAAAAACATTAAACATTACAAGTCACTATATTCACTTCGGTCTACACCTGGAACCCCCGCTATACCCCTCTGTGTTGGTATACAATTATGAATCTTATATGTTCTGTCGCTCTCTATACTCCAACCAAGGCCCCCACACCTCAATAAAGCAATTCATTAAGTCTTCCAAGGAGTGTGTAATTATTTAATTTATGGTTATATAGTCTATTTTATTTATGATTGATTGAAGATTCAGAAATATCTGCTGCCACTGCTTAGCTATATGATTTTTAGTAGCCATGTACAAAAATTGCAAAAGTCTTTTATGAGCTTGTGAAAGCGAATTCACTGGAAACCCCAACAAGCAAGCCCCAATAGTCTCCCGAATAGTGGTTCCAAACAGGTCCAAAGCAAACTTGGAAACCTCTTCCCATATTCGCCTAACTCTGGGGCACTCCCACTACACATGTATTAAAGAGCCAGTGGAGTTACAGCCCCTAAAGTAGTTAGGATCCGCTAAGCATTTCCACTTTGCTATTCTCTCCGGGGTAAGGTAGGTGCGATGTAGCACCTTTACTGCTGTTTCCAATTTGTTATGGTTAAGAGAACCCCTATAGATATTCCTGCAGGAGACTTTCCACTTTTCCAAGCCCCTTGCCAAATCCCTCTCCCATTCCTGTATGTAGCTATCTTTTATGGATGAGTTTGAAGTGTTAAGTAGATCATATATGCTGCTAATTATCCCCTTGGCCGTGGGGTTCTTAAGGCATTTCTGAGATAGCCAGGGTTCTAATTAAAGAATCTATAAAGTGTCTAAGTCTACACAGGGTATAATGTTCCTGCAAAGGGAGATTGAATGTGTCAATGATCCCCTGATTACTCAAGAATTTACCATCTTTTATCCAAGTCCCCAACCTGTCCAGGCCCTTCGACCTCCACCAAAGAGTTGAATCTCTGATGAGACCCCTGGGGGCTTGAGGATGATTAAGAGTAGGGGTCAAAAGCGAGGAGGAGGAGAGCAGAGTTGAATGCTTACCCGCCCATTTCCAGCACTGCAATGTATGGTGAATTACTCAATTTATGGTGTCTCAATTTATAAACCACATCTGGGATCTTATCGAGCCAAATAAGGGAATCTAAGTGAACAGAGCTAACAAATGATCCTCTATAAAAACCCACAAAGGTTAATTTTGAGGCGAATGGACAATAGGTATAAAAGAGAGCTGGGTCGACCTGTAATAGTTTCTTAAATAGGGGAATGATAACCCTTCATTAGAGTTTTGCTTAAACATTACTTTCGTATTGATTCTTGCAGGCTTACTGAGCCAAATTAATTTAAAAAATTCCTTTGAAAACCCAATAATTATGTTACATTTGTAGGCACCGGGAAGACTCTAAAGAGGTATAAGAATTTAGGAAGCATAGTCATTTTAAAGGCATTTATTCTTCCTAACCAAGAAATCGGATATTTGCTCCATTGCGTCAAATCATGACTTAAAGACTTTAACAATGTGCAAAAGTTCTCTTGATATAAAGAACCCCAAGACGGGGTGATTTTGACACCCAGATACTGAATATGCCTCAATACCCACTTAAAACTAAACTGTTCCCTTAATGATTGTTGAATGTGGTCAGGCATGGCTATGGCAAGTGCCTTAGTCTTATCAACATTTATACATAGTCCCAAAATAAGGCTACATTCTTGAATAATGCCCGTAAGTGAGCCTAAGGAGTTTTCTGGGTCCGTTAAAGTACACAAGATATCATCTGCAAACAGATATTTTATAATGATGATGCCCAAACTGTAGACCATTTACTGCTGGCTCTGATCTTATGGCCTGCTCCAAGGGCTCCATCGCCAGGGCGAACAGTAAATGGGAACGCAGACAGCTCTGCCTAGTGCTAAATATGTTGATCATGGGTCTGACTAGGCCCGGGAGCTTCAAATGCGCCTTGGGGTTGCTATAATGTATTTTGATTAGATTTATGAATTGCCCTTGGATGCCAAATTTGCTCAAAACCACCTGTAGGTAGTCTCACTCCACCGTATGAAATGCCTTCTCAACATCCAAGGCTAACAGACATAGCGGTGGATTATGTTAATGACCTTCCTTAAATTGTCCCTGGCCTGCCTATGGGGGATGAACCCCACCTGATCCTTATGTATCAGCCGAGGTAAGGAGATTTCAAATATGTCCACCATAATATTTGCTAACAGTTTAATGTTCCCATTCAAAAGGGAAATGGGTCTATAATTTTTAATTTCCATACTATCTTTCCCTTCTTTTGGAAACAGAACTATCTCCACCTGGTTCATCTTCGGTGGAAGTGGACTACCCTCCAGTACTGAATTAAAAGGTGCAAGCATAACGTGACATTTCTTATAATATGCATTTGAGAGGCCATCGGGCCCTGGAGCTTTACCCGTCTTAAGACTATGTATCGCTTTTATAATTTCCTCCACTGTAATAGTGGCATTAAGGTTTCCTAATTCCATGTCACCAATCTTGGGGAGGTCGCATGATGTCAAAAAAGTATGAATGTTATATTCAGTTGGCAAATTAGACACAGAGTACAATTTTTTAAAGAATTTGACAAATGCCTCATTTATATTAGAAGGATTGGCCGTAACTAGGCCCATATCTGTCTTAATACTGCTAATTGTAGTTGCTTCACTTTAGCCCTTAATTGTCTAACCAAAAAGGTTCCAGGCTTATTTGCCATGGTAAAAAACGTATGGCCTGTGCGTCTACAAGCCTTCTCTGTTCGTTTCGCAAGAATAGCTTTCAGGTCTGGTCTTAATTTGTCTATTTGCTGTCGTAATGAAACTGAAAATTTCTATTGATTACTTTTTTCTAGTTTATCTAGCTCTTCTAAGAGCTTCACCTCTTTGTCCCAAACAGCCCTTTTATGCCTTGCAGCCAACTTTATGTAAACCCCTCTCATGTATGCCTCGTATGATGCCCAGACCCAGCCAACTACCATGTCAGGTTGGGCGTTAGCCTCAAAATAAAATTCCAACTTCTTAGTAAGTTACTCACTATGTTCGGGGGAGGATAGAAGGAATTCTTTAGGATTCTCCATTAAAAATTCTGACTTAGTATTGGTATGTAGATCCAGAACCACCCTTACCATAGCATAATTTGACCCAGGGCACGCTTCTATTTCAGCTAATTTAGCGCCATTGATCAAGCCTGAGTTTACAAAGATATGATCAAGTCTAGAATATGAGTTGTGGGAGTGTGAGAAAGTAAATTCCTGGTCACGCAGGTGGGATTCCCTCCAGATGTCTACCACATCAAGATCCCTCAGAAGGGAAGTTATCCTCCTCATTTTTCGAGAAAACGTCTCACCCCCTACTTTAAGAGTTCTATCCAGGCACCGCACCGCTTACAAGGTAGCAGGAGTTATTGGTATGTCATGTACTTTTCCTATCAGAATAATGTGATTGTTCTTAGAATCCACCCATTTGGCTTCTAATGTGAAGGGGATGCTATTATGAAGAAGAATCGCTGCCCCATCTTTTTTTGTGGGATAGCAGGTATAATAAAAGGTTGAGTAGCTTTTATGCAGAAACCTGGGTCTAAGCTCTCAAAAAGTTAGGCAAGTTAAAATTGTATATTCTGTATAGATTAATTGTCTGAGTGAGTCCATGAATGTTATCTGCATTCCCCCCCTAAAAAGGCCCCTCTCACCTCCATCAAGCGAGTCTCAGGATCCTGATGAAGACCAGCCACAAAGCAGGGCACGGCAGCCAAGGAGAAGCAGGAACATAACAGGAAGATTAGTGACCAACCATCTACAAGAAAAGCAGAACAAATAGTGAACATAAAAACCTTTACACCTGTAAGGGGTCATAACCGCACCCTTCTCACTAAAAAATAAATTTGCACTGATGGTGCCTAGGGAAAGAGAGACATCAACCCCCTTTTTAACCCTAGAATGAGGAGCAACACCCTGCCCCCTCCCCCTCACTGATCTTACCAACATGCAAGCATATATAATTTGCTACTTGAACTTGAAGCCCACTCTGAAAAATACAATTAAAAAAATCAATATGTCTGTTGTTTAGGCCGTGTTCCTGACTTCCATCGTTCAATAGTTAAGCTAAAGTCAATCCTGCAGGAATAACCATACTTTTATTATTTCAAGCATTCATAGTAGGAACCCCCCTGGTGCTCGGGCTTGACCCCGAGGCCAATGCTTGGGTGCGAGGCCTTGTCTGTTTTCTGTTGGCTTGAAACTCCTGCCATTGCAGCGAGGGCCTTACTCTTCTTGCTGGCTCTTTTGCCATAGGGACCGGGTCACCCCTCCACAGCTGTAGCTTGGATAACAATTTGTATCCACCCTCCCAGGTAAACACCGAATGGAACTGTTCTTTATATTGGAAAGTTAGCCTAAATGGGAAACCCCACCGATACTGGATCTTATTTGCCATCGGCACTTCCAAGACCGGTCTCAGTGCCCTCCTTTTAGCCAGAGTCGAAGGGGCCAAGTCGGCATAAACTTGTAGCCTGGATCCGGGCCCAGAAGATTCAGTATTTTCCGGGTAGCCAAGAGGAGTGTGTCCCTGGAGCTCTGCCTCAAAAATCTGACCAGGACGTCCTTCAGTAACGTTGAGTTCCCAGGGCCCTATGGACCTTCTCCATTTCTAAGTCCTTATCCAGGGTATTCGGGAGAATGATCTCGAACACCGCTCTGAGGTAGGAGTGTAGGTCAGAGACGGTCTTGGGGATCCCCCGTATTCTCGAATTATGTCTTCGGGTTCGGTTCTCGAAGTCTTCCAGCTTGGATTCCAAAGATATAATATGGTCCATATTAGCGGGAATATCAGTTCTGTCCTGCTCTTTCGATTGGTAGACTTGATCGACAACCTGTTCCTGAATGTGTGTTCTCTGATCTACATCATGCAGGTCTTCTCTAATGTCTTTCAGTGCCACTGACAGCTGATTTCTCAACAAGGACTCAATTTCCGCCATGGATTTTGAGAGATGCATAACCCCACCTGGATCGTTGCGTCCCCCTCAAATTCTGAGGAGCCTGATTGCTCCACCCTATCTTCTTTGGGAGGGGAACCCTTCTCTGTCCCAGATTGGAAGTGTTCCCTTATTCCACGTGAGGGAACCTTTTTCCTTTGTTTCCCCATGACAATACGAAGGAACGGGAGAGGAGAGTCAGAACCCAAACAAGTTGAAAACGAAAATCCCCAGGTCTGGGGACAGAGGCAAAAATCAATTGGAAGAACACCCTGGTCAGTTGCCTAGACTCTTAAGGTAGAAGCATTCATAGCACAGTACTGTGGATGCTGGAGTAGACTTGCCTGATCTTTAAGCTTGCATGTTGTTATGTATTACACATTCTCCTGATAGGAGGGGTGGGGCAGTTTACCCAGCCTATCATACCAGACCCATCATGCCCTTGCTGACCTTGTAGAGATGCTGGAATTAAGAAGGGTAAGGGTCTGGCGTAGCTTTAGATCCTCTAGACATAAGCGACCTGGCACCTGCCCAAATTAATATATATCTGAGCAGTGGACCCACTTGATTTTGTGGACCTGTACCAGTGTTAATTTTTCGACCCTGGGAGAGGGAATAATGAAATTATATTAATCAGTTCACTTAGGAATAGAAGTTCTGTCCTACTTTTAATACCTAATGTTTTGCAATGACTAAATCACATGGGACTATAATGTATATCTTGTAAAGATTGTTGCAATTATATTTTTTATTGTATTGAATACATCTCCCCAGTGTGCAGCAGAGACTACGCCCTTTGTTGATCACTTGGGGAACGCGTGATCCTCACTCTTTAGCGTGTGCGGTGCTTGAAACTGCCAGTAGATGGCGCTAGTGTGCCAAGATAGAGAGTAGACAGCCAGCACTATCTTGGAGTGGAGGGGAGTTGCAAAGTGTCATTTCTGTTTTCTTGTATTTGCTTGATAATATATATAATGTACTGGAGCAAGCATATTTATAGTGCTTCCGGTTCACTTGTGGGTCTCTCCCAAGATGGCCACAGTCAGTATGTGTATTGCTTAGATAAAATTACTGGGTGCACACGTTGTTTGTTTTTGCGTGGATAAGATGACGGCTCGTTATGTAATCTGTATTTCACGCCGTGTGCCCATTGTTTCTTCTGCCCTTATAGTTGTAACCCTCTTAGCATATCATCTGATCTGTAGTTGATCAGGACTTATAGGGTTATGATATGTGCCCTAGTTCAGGTGTGCTGTGTCCCCTGACTTGGGGTATTAATACCTTGGCTGTCCGTTGGGAACACGTGGCTCCTCTGATGTGTCCCACACTAGAGCTATCTTCAGGACACCAGGCTTTCCATCGGGCTGTGCGTCTGTGCACTCTTACTCCGCTGGTCCTCTGCACCTTGCTGCCAGCAGCCTGTCAGGTTCGCAGAGCAAAGCCTCAGGTCTCTCCCTCCCGGGGGAAGGAAAGAGTCAGCTGGGTCCGACCCTAGGCCTGAAAGGTCTGCCGCCACTCTGCTTTGGGAGACCTTTGTGCCCCACAAAAAATATATTGTTCTACTCCGTTTAGTTAGGGGTTGGTATTGACATTACTTTTAGGACAGTTGGGTGGAAATTTACCCCCCTTTATCTGCAGATATCTTTCTTATCATCCTGGTGTCCCTACAGCACACGTCTGCTCTGTATCCTTGCTGGCCACGCCCCTAGAATCTTTTTACTTCTAACCTCAAAGGATGTCCTCTTGTCAGTTGAAAACCTCTTGGCATAAAAAGTTCACTTGACAAAGCCTTGTATTGACCCTTGATGTATTTATATAGGGCTATCATATCTCCTCTTAGACGCCTTTTTTCTAGAGAAAATACGTTTAATTTGGTTAGTCTTTCTTCATAACTTAGGCCCACCAGTCCACTCATTAGTTTTTTTGCCCTTCTCTGTACTTCTAATTCTAAAATGTCCTTTTTATGAAGTTGTGCCAAAAAACAACAACTCCATATTCCAAATAAGAGCGTACTAGGGATTTGTATAGTGGCAGAATTATATTTGCTTCCCTTGCTTCTATACTCTTCCTAATATATGCTAATATTTTATTTGCATTTGCAGCTGCTGCTTGGCATTGAGCACTGTTACCTAGGTGGTTGTCCACAAGTACTCTCCAACCCCTTTCTATCTCTGATACCTCTAGCTCCATTAAGATTATACAATACATCATTATTTCTTCTTCTGTTGGAGAAATAATACAAATATTTATTTATTCATATTAGATCTCATCTCACATTTAGTTGCCCATTTCTCTAATTTATGTAAATACCTTTGGAGGGAAAGTACATCATTTTCAGATTTAATTACCTTGCCCAACTTTAATTACCTTGCACAACATCCTACTTCTAAGTCATACGTTAATATGCGAAAATGAAAGGCCCATGAGGAACCCCACTTATTACATTAGTCCAATGGGAGTATGTTACATTTACCACAACCCTTTGCTTCCTGTCTTTTAGCCAGCTCTCAATCCATGAGCAGATATTTACTGCAATTTCTGTATCGCTTAGTTTGCACAATAGTCTTCCATGTGGCATTGTATCAAAAGCCTCAGCAAAATCCAAATAGACTACATCCACTGAGTTGCCTTGATCCAGGTTCCTACTAACCTCCTCATAGAAACTAATAAAATGTATTTGACATAACCAATAGGTCATAAATCCATTTTGACTCCTACTTATAGTATTGTTCAAATATACATATTATTGAATATTATCTCTTATTAACCTTTCTAAAAGCTTTCAGTCTACTAAGTGATGCTTACAGGTATATAGTTCCATACATTTGCTCTATTATCTTCTATTTCTTTGCATTGCTCATGGAAGAACCATGCCTTATACAGTATCTTCTTGTTATAATCAAGATTTCTGCATTTAATTGAGCATATCTTTCCATATTTTACTCTCTTTCATTCTTTGGCTGGTTCTAAAACCCCAGTAAATAACCATTTTGCCTTCTTAATCTCCTTTTTTCCAATGGTTTTGTAGCTGGCTCCTGGGTATTATCATAGACTGCTCTCCATAATTCGTCCGGTACTCTATCTACCTGTTCCATTGTAACATATTTTTGTTGTTTTAAGTCATTCAGTCATTTCTGATTCTTCTTGTTATTACTGTTATGACATTTTTTGCTTTGTTATACTACAATTTAATCATCTGCCCAAAACTGTCTATATGTACATTTTATTGTATGACCAGTTCTAATACACAATTTCTCAAAATATTCTATATTTTCCATTACAGGTCTTGTTAAATTTAAATCATTCTGTTTTTTTAGTTTATATTCTTTAAAACAATATTAATTTGATAATAGACTTTCTTTGTAAGAAATCTATATTTACTATTCAAATTTCAATCCCGTTTCTGTATATTAATCTATTCAGTACATTTGCAGTCAACGTGTTTCTTATTATTGGATATAACATTTTTTTTATCTCTTCAGACTAAATGTTTTATTTATTTTATACCAAATATAAAGATTGTGCTTTACAACGTGAATAATTACTTCTGTCTTTTTTATCCAGTCACATTTAGCTTGTGTTGTGGGGCACACCAACATAAGTGATCCGGCGACGTCATGTGCGTGCCGTGAAACGCACAGCACGGCGTGCACGTCTCCCTCTCTCTAAAGTCATGCTACCGTGTAGTGGATATCTGATGTATCTGTGAATGTGCCTCTGTTTGTGCATTCATATATTTCTCACTCTACCTATATAGTTCTCTCTATGATGTCACATGAACATTCCTTGTTCCTGTATTGTGAGTGATGTCATAAAGCTCTGACATGTAAACATTCCTAGTTCCAGTATGGCGAGTGATCTCATAAAGCTCTGTCATTTCAACATGTGAACATTCCTAGTTCCTGTATGGCGAGTGATGTCAAAAAGATCTGTCATGTCAACATTTCTAGTTCCAATATGGTGAGTGATGTCATAAAGCTCTGACAGGTGAATATTCCTAGTTCCTTTATGGTTACAGAAGTAATATAGGTTTGTAACATGAACATTCCTAGTTCCTGAATGGTGAGTGATGTCATAAAACTCGGTCACGTGAACATTGCTAGTTCCTGTATGGTGAGTGATGTCCTCAAGCTCTGACACTCGAACATTCCTAGTTCCTGTATGATGAGTGATATCATAAAGCTCAGTCATGTGAACATTCCTAGTTCCTGTATGGTGATTATTGTCATAAAGTTCAATCATGTGAACATTCCTAGTTCCTTTATAGTGACTGAACTCATAAAGCTTTGTATCATGATCATTCTTAGTTACTGAATGGAGAGTGATGTCATAAAGCACTGTAACTTGAACATTTCTAGTTCCTGTTTAGTGAGTCATGTCATAAAGCTCTGACATGTGATCATTCCTAATTCCTGTATGGCGAGTGATGTCATAAAGCTCTGTCATGTCAACATTTCTAGATCCGACAGGGGAGAGGAGTCCACGCCCAGGAAGCTGTCAGTATGTGCAGCTAGTGGGGCTGTGGCAGCAATCTGCAGCGGCGTCTCAACGTCAGAGCATGGAGGTGCAGTAAAAAGTACCTTCCAAAACGCTAACCCTAACTGCACGGGGAACCAGCCTCTGGCCTCTAGCAGAAGCAAAGCTTGCGTCAGAAGGGAGGCACAACCAGGCATGAGGAGATGTAGCGTGTGAGAGAGCCTGGAAGAAGCGGAGACCAGAGAGAGATAAACCCACAGCATTTGTGATCAAGAACAGAGGGGAGGATAAAAGTGCTCCGCAGTGAGTAATTTAACAACCAGCAAGAGCTGAAGCAGGAGAGGAGGCCTGAAGGGTAAGAGAGGGGGAGGGGAGTGCTGCCGTTGTGCACGCTGTAAGTCTAACAGGGAGCCATAGGGAGTGTGGTCTGCCTGGGGAGCTGAGTGCACCGGGAGAGAAAAAGGCAACAAGGAAAGCCCTTCAGAAATTTAAAGAACTCAACTCCTTATATATGAGCTCCCAAAAGGGAAATAGACACCTACCTTCCCCCCTCCATCCCACCTCCCTTTACTTTCTAAAGTCCTGGACTTTTTTCATAATGTTGGTTTTTTATTAGTTTATAACAAGAATAATCTCAGAATATAATCTTGAGGGATTAAGGAGATGGCTGGAAGATACCTCCTTTATATGGATTATATGGAAAAACAGTAGCTCTTCTTTGGTCCCTCTTGCAGGAGGATCTCTCTAAAAGCCTGAAGGGTAAAAGAGTGGGAGGGGAGCGCTGCCATTGTGCATGCTGTAAGTCTAACAGGGAGCCATAGGGAGTGTGGTTTGCCTGGGGAGCTGAGTGCTCCGGGAGAGAAAAAAGGCTACAAGGAAAGCCCTTCAGAAATTTAATGAACTGAACTCCTTATATATGAGCTCCCAAAAGTGAAATAGAGAGCCTGGAAGAAACTGAGACCAGAGAGAGATAAACCCACAGCATTTGTGATCAAGAACAGAGGGGAGGATAAAAGTGCTCCGTAGTGAGTAATTTAACAACCAGCAAGAGCTGAAGCAGGGGAGGAGGCCTGAAGGGTAAGAGAGGGGGAGGGGAGTGCTGCCGTTGTGCACGCTGTAAGTCTAACAGGGAGCCATAGGGAGTGTGGTCTGCCTGGGGAGCTGAGTGCACCGGGAGAGAAAAAGGCAACACGGAAAGTCCTTCATTTAAAGAACTGAACTCCTTATATATGAGCTCCCAAAAGTGAAATAGACACCTACCTTCCCCCCTCCATCCCACCTCCCTTTACTTTCTAAAGTCCTGGACATTTTTCATAATGTGGGTTTTTTATTAGTTTATAACAAGAATAATCTCAGAATATAATCTTTAAGGGATTAAGGAGTTGGCTGGAAGATACCTCTTTTATATGGATTATATGGAGAGACAGTAGCTCTTGTTTCGTCCCTCTTGCAGGAGGATCTCTCTAATTGTTAAAGAGAACATTATAGGAATATTTTCTCCAAAGTGAAGATCAGAACCTGATTTGTAAATATGGATATGGGCTCACTATAGTCATTCTAAATAAGCTATTGCTGAAAGCTGATTTTTCTATATACAGCTTTAGATATAGACACTTAAGTATCACACAAAACAAATCTTGTAGTAAGAACTTCATATTTGGTGAAACATCTCAAAAACTACAGGCAGACGTGGAAAAAGGGAGAACAACAGCCTGCAAAATACTTTATTTCGGAGCATCGAAACTGGCAAAGGAACGCCCTTGATGGACACTTTCTCTTTCTTTCTCTGTTTTTCTCTTATTGCCTCAGAGAACCTGACATTTATTAGGTTATGATACTTTTTTATGCAAGAGCAGAAATATAAATAATAGAAGCTTGAAATTTAGGTATCCTTACCTCTGATAAAGAAGGAGGAAAATTCTGTTCTCAAGCAGGTCTAGAGATACTGAGATTTAATAAAAGGGGCGATAAGAAAAAAGGGGAAGGAGAAGGTGGAGGAGAGAAGGAAGAGAGGGTTATAGAGAGACAAGAGGATCAAATAAAGCTCTAGGATAAGAGGGAATAAAAAGGGAAGATAAAAATATATCCAAAAATGGAAAAGAAAAATTTACAGACGTCCAAGGGAAAAACAAAAGAAAAAAAAAACAATAATACTAAATCAGGGAAAGATTTCTTCTCCCCTGAAACTAAAATAAAAGATCATATTAAATCCCAACTGGGAAGTGATGTCTCAGAGAAACTTGATCTCTCTGTAGATCAATCTAATTTAGGGGAATCTAGAGAAGAAATAGAAAGTTAATTTTCTGATACCCTAGTTACGGAAGCATTGACAGCCTCATCAATGAAGCTCTTGATGAAAGATCTATTAGCAGAATTCAAATCAGATTTAATTTTGGAGCTTACAACAGAAATCTCCAAAAACACTAAGGCAATTAAAGATCTTTCACAAAAAACTGATAACTTAGAGATACAACATCTGTCTATGACCACCGATCAGAAGGAACTAAAAGATGATCTGATTACTATAAAAGAAGAATTAGCAGACCTCAAAAAGAAATATAATAAACTAGAGGATCATTCAAGGAGAGCTAATATTAGAGAGATATAATAATTAGACTACATTTTGCATCACACAGAGAGCAGATTCTCAGAAAATCATTCGAGAACCAACAATTTGGACCCCCCTATGAATCACTTAAAATATTTCCTGACTTATCAGTAGAAACGTTAATGAGAAGAAAATAATTCAAGGAGGTCACAAAGGTTTTGAGACTTAAAAATATAAAATACAAATGGGGTTTTCCCACAAAAATTATTATCTCAGTAGACTCTAGGAAAGTGGTTTTGAACTCTCCTAAGGATGTAAAGAAATTCATTCAAGCAAGAGAAAAGCGAGTTTGAGTGTTTAAAGAAATGGATTTGATAGTTAAAAGTTCCCAAGACGTTACAGAGTAAGATTAGAAACACCTTAAATGACTAAGAGTGTGTTTAGATGTTTTTAAAAGGTTAAAATAGATTGTAATATAGACTAAAACTAATGCACTGGCACAAGTGTTAAAAAGAACACTAAAATATATATATTTTTTCACATAGAATTTAAAAGAAAGTGTGGTTTTATATGATTTTGGCACATCGACATAAGTGTTGAAAAGAATACAAAAAGATAAACTGAGTGATGTATGACAGATTATAAGCTGTAATCTGATGTGATTTAGGTATATGGACACAAGGGTTGAAAAGAATATAAAAATGCAAATGGATGCACGTAGTAGTTATTAGAGGTTGTGTTTTTATAAATATTATGCTTTCTAAGTGGTGCAACTATAAGCACATAAAATAGGTATTAGATAGAATTTAAAGGATTCATTAATAAGTGATACACGTAGATATGGGTCTGACACAGGCTGTCAAAATGTTGAATTTGAGTTATGAATTTGCGCAAGGTGGATTAAGTATACACATGACCAAGGTTTTTGATTTATTAAATAAGGGTAAAAAGAAGAAAATTAAGATAGTGAATCTGATGAGAATGTCTTGGGGAAATATTCAATCGATTTGTTTATACTTTATTATGTCCGTATAATATCTGAGAGATAGTGGGTATTTCTATGAGTTTCATCCAGGATGATTATAAACAATTACACTAAGTGAGTTTGCTATTTATGTCACTCTGGGTAATGAATTTCTGTCTATACCTGAAGTAGGGTCCTTTCTGTGCTTGATTGGTGAAGACCAAAGAGGTTTCATAGCAGGACGTCAGGGAACTGACAACATAAGAAAGTTGCTTAAATTTGATTTCCATCTCTAAGGCGAACAACCTGCCTACTGTTTTTCTCTCTCTGGATGCGGAAAAGGCCTGTGACAGAGTCGGATGGAGATACATGAACCAGGTTCTTGCCAAATTTGGGTTTGGAGAATTTGGTTCCAAGGCCATTAAGGTTCTATATGTGGCTCCATCTGCCTCTGTCGTTGGCCTAGGGTCTAGATCACCTAGATTTAAGGTAACCAATGGTACAAGGCAGGGGTGCCCGCTATCTCCCCTGATATTTGCACTTATGATCGAACCGTTAGCTATTGGTATTCGAGAATCAAGGAATATCAGGGGAATACAAATTGGAAATATAGATCATAAAATATCACTCTTCGCGGATGATGTGTTACTCTCATTAACCGACCCAGCTGAGTCTCTAGGGAACCTACAAGAGCTTATAGATGAATTTTCCAAAATATCAAATTACAAACTCAATATAGCTAAACCGGAAATTCTGCAATTAAATCTACAGGATAACGATATTGCATTATTGAAAAGTAAATACGCATTTAATTGGCAATCCCATATCAAGCATGTAGGCATACATCTCTATGCAGACCTGAAGCAATCAATTTTACAAAACTTTAGAATAGTTCATCAGAATATAATAGAAGCAATCTCACAATGAAAAATTCAGACATCATGGTCAGGTCGCATAATAGCAGCTAAAATGTTTCTTATACCTAAAATTACATATGTAATGAGGTGTATTCCGAGCCAATTTCCAAGCTTTATGATTAATAAACTTCAAAGTACTCTTGATAAATACATACACAATGGACGCAGAATAAGAATAAAAGCTCATTATATGGTGAATAAATTTTAAAAAGGTGGAATGCCGTACCCTTTGATAGTTAAATATCAAGAAGCTATTCTACTCTCTCATTTTGTGAGAAACACTGAAGCTATTATAGATCACCATTGGAGTCAGATAGAAAATGAACAAATAAGGAATGGAGACATGGGTCTCTTAATATTTCTCCAACCAAAAGACTGGGGAAATTTACCACCTGGAGATAACATAATTAAAAAATACACGAGTGCTTGGGTAAAAATCAATCAAAAATATTCATTAATACCTTCTTTCAGTGGGGTTACACCCATATTATTATTAGATAAAATATATCCATCTTCAATATTAAAATTTATGATAAAAAAGGGAGTGATTTTGCTTAAAGAGTTTTTCCAAAATAATAGGCTATATCCCTTTGAACATTTAGTTCTAAAATTTGGATTGTCATCCAGGTACTGGTTTGAATATCTCAAATTAGAAAAATTCTTAAAATCATTGGGTTTCAATAATCTCAAAAATGAAAATAATTCTGACTTGGAAAAATTGATCCTAGCGGAAGACAAATCACATCTAGTGTCCAAGTGTTATAATATAATAAAGAAAAGTAACAACATCAAAAAAACGATGAAAATGAGAGTATGGGAGTCGGAGCTTAAAGGAGAATGGCCAGTTGAAACTTGATTAAAGCATTTACAATTACTGATAAAATCATTAAAAATGCTCCCTACAGAGAAAATGTCTTTAAACTAACTAATAGATGGTACTTAGCTCCGTATAACGTGTACCAAATTACTAGAAATGAATCTCAAAAATTGTGCTGGAGGGAATGCGGTCAAGTGGGGACACATCTACATGTATGGTGGTCCTGTCCGGTCATCAGACAATTGTGGGAAGATTGCTTTCAGCACATTAGACAGGCTTATGAGATTTCAATGAGTTTTTCTCCTGAAATGATTTTGTTTCATATACTTCCTGAAACCTGTTCTAATGAACTCAAGGCATTCTTAATACAGATCTTTATGGCCGTTAAGTGCGGTATTGCACTTAAATGGAGACAAAAAGAAACCCTCTCTGTTTCAGAAATATTTACCAAAATTGCTAAAATTTGTGCGTTGGAAAATAGATATTGAGGATATAGGTATTATTATGAGTCCTAGATATAAATGGAAAATATGGGACAATAAGTCTAGTGGGGGAGTGTGACCAAAATTAGCATTGCTCCGCCTCTTCCCTCCCCCCCGGCTCCCCCCGCTCTCTCGCCTTGCAAACAGAGATTAGGAATATCTTATTTTTTTTTTTTGGGTGGTTTGTTTGTGTGTTTTTGTTTGTTTCTGAATGTTCATTTATGAATATTAGTAAGATTGTGGTAACATCTAGAGAACTAAGTATAAATCCTCTGGAAGGCCCGCCTATGGTTGCGGGTGTCACCGCTATTGAATGGTCTTTCTAGCAATGAAGATATCTGTAATTTTACCTGATACATGCTAGGCTGTAAATTTATAATATACAACAAAACTTGCGGAAGGAAAGGGGAAAAAGAAAGGAGAAAAAAGGAAAGGAAAAGGGAAAAATTTAATAAAAGGAGTAAACACTATTGACAGGTAGGTCCAACGGACCACCTAGAATTTGTGACAAAATGGTATTATAATATACTCTATATATGAATTGTTATGCTTAGGTGTCTTGTTGTACTGATTAAAACATCATGAATGCCAAAAAGTACTATCTCTATATTGGATGGAAAAGGTATTACTCTAATGGCTATATATGCCAACCCAATCCCAAATCGCTTTGGAAATTTGTTAAAAATTCTCCTTTTCTTACATGTAACGAATTGGAGGGTATGATTGTGTCAATTTTAAATGTTTTTTTGCTTGCTCTTTCTTTGTGTTTGTATATATGTGAAATTTAAATAAATAATAAAAAAAAAAAACGAATATACAAGAAAAAAATAAATAAATAAATTTCTAGATCCTATATGGTAAGTGATATCATAAAGCTCTGTCATGTGAACAATCCTAGTTCCTTTGTGGTGAGTGATGTCAAAAAGCTCTATCATGTTAATATTCCTCGTTCCTTTACGGTGAGTGAAGTCATATAGGTTTGTAACATGAACATTCCTAGTTCCTGTATGGTGAGTGATGTCATAAATCTCTGATACGTTAACATTCCTAGTTTCTGTATGGCGAGTGATGTCATAAAGCTCTGACACATGAACATTCCTAGTTCCTGTATGGAGAGTGTTGTCATAAACCTCTGTCATTTGAACATTCCTAATTCCTTTACGGTGAATGATGTCATAACGCTCTGACAAATGAACATTCCTCGTTCCTGTATGGTGAGTGATATCATAAAGCTCTGTTATGTGAACATTCCTAGTTCTTGTATGGCAAGTGATGTCATAAAGCTCTGTAACATGAACATTCCTAGTTCCTGTATGGTGAGTGATGCCAAAAAAGCCCTGTAATTTGAACATTCCTAGTTCCTATATGTGAGTGATGTCATAAAGTTTTGTCATGTGAACATTCCTAGTTCCTTTATGGTTAGTGATGTCATAAAGCTATGACTCTTTAACATTCCTAGTTCCTGTATGGCTGGTCATGTCATAAAACGCTCTCACTTGAACATTTCTAGCTCCTACATGCTGAGTAATGTCATAAAGCTCTGTCATGTGAACAATCCAAATTCCTTTATAGTAAGTGATGTCATAAAGCTTAGTCACGAGAACATTCCTAGTTCCTGTATGGTGAGTGAAGTCAAAAAGCTTTGTAACACGAACATTCTTAGTTACTGTATGAACATTACTAGTTCCTGTTTTGTGAGTGATGTCATAAATCTCTTTCATGTGAACATTCCTAATTCCTTTATGGGGATTGATGCCTAAAGCTCTGTAACGTGAACATTTTAAGTTACTGTGTGGTGAGTGATAATAAAACTCTATCACGTGAACATTGCTATTTCCTGTATAGTGACGGATGTCATAAGGCTCTGTCATGTGAACATTCCTAGTTCCTTTATGGTGAGTGATGTCATAAAGCTCTGACACTTTTACATTCCTAGTTCCTGTATGGCGAGTCATGTCATAAAGCTCTCTCACTTGAACATTCCTAGTTCCTACATGGTGAGTGATGTCATAAAGCACTGTAACATGAACATTACTAGTTCCTGTATGGTGAGTGATGTCATAAAGCTCTGACACGTGAACATTCCTAGTACCTGTATGGAGTGTGATGTCATAAAGCTCTGTCACACGAACATTCCTAATTTTTATATGGTGAGTGATGTCATAAAGCTCTGTAACATGAAAATTCATAGTTACTGTATGACGATCGATGTCATAAAGCTCTGTCATCTTAACATTGCTAGTTCCTATATGGTGAGTGATGCCATAAAGCTCTGATAGGTTAACATACCTAGTTACTGTATGGCGAGTGATGTTATAAAGCTCTATTATGTGAACATTCCACGTTCCTGTATGGGGGGGGGGGGGGGGGGTGATGTCATAAAGCTCTGACATGTGAACACTCCTATTACCTGTATGGAAAGTGATGTCATAAAGCTCTGTCATTTGAACATTCCTAGTTCCTTTATGAGGAATGATGTCATAAAGCTCTGTACGTGAACAACTCAAGTTCCTGTATGGTGATTGATGTCATAAAGCTCTGACATGTGAACATTCTTAGTACCTGTATGGAGTGTGATGTCATAAAGCTCTGTCACATGAACATTCCTAATTCTTATATGGTGAGTGATGTCATAAAGTTATGTCATGTGAACATTCCTAGTTCCTTTTTGGTGAGTGATGTAATAAGGCTCTATCACGTGAAAATTCCTAATTCCTGTATGGTGAGTAATGCCATTAAACTCTGTCATTTTAACATTCCTACTTCCTATGTGGTGAGTGATGACATAAAGGTCAGTCAAATAAACATTCCTAGTGATGTCATAAAGCTCTGGAACATGAAAATTCATAGTTCCTATATGACAATCAATGTCATAAAGCTCTATCATGTGGTCATTACTAGTTCCTTTATGGTGAGTAATGTCATAAAGCTCTGTCATCTTAACATTGCTAGTTCCTACATGGTGAGTGATGTCATAAAGCTCTGACACATTAATATACCTAGTTACTGTATGGTGAGGGATATTATAAAGCTCTATTACGTGAACATTCCTAGTTCCTGTATGGTGGGTGATGTCATAAAGCTCTGACACGTGAACACTCCTATTTCCTGTTTGGAAAGTGATGTCATAAAGCTCAGTCATTTGAACATTACTAGTTCCTTTATGGTGAATGATGTCATAAAGCTCTGTCATGTTAACATTGCTAGTTCCTGTATGATTAATGACGTCATAAATCTCTGATACGTGAATATTCCTAGTTCCTGTATGGTAAGCGTTGCCGTAAAGCTCTGTCATGTGAACGTTGTTTTTTCCAGTGTTGAGTGATATCATAAAGCTCTGACACATGAACATTCCTAGTTCATGTATGGAGAGTAATGTCATAAATCTCTAACACAAGATCATTCCTAGTTCCTTTATGGTGATGATGTCATAAAGCTCTGTCATCTTAACATTGCTAGTTCCTATATGGTGAGTGATGTCATAAAGCTCTGGCACGTTAACATAACTAGTTCCTGTATGGGGAGTGATGATATAAAGCTCTATTATGTGAACATTCCTAGTTCCTGTATAGCGGGTGATGTCCTAAAACTCTGATACGTGAACAATTCTATTTCCTGTATGGAAAGTGATGTCATAAAGCTCTGTCATTTGACATCCCTAGTTCCTTTATGGTGAATGATATCATCAAGCTATGTCATGTTAACATTGCTAGTTCCTGTATGGTGAGTGACATCTTAAAGCTCTGACACGTGAACATTACTAGTTCCTGTATGGTGAGTGATATCATAAATCTCTGATACGTGAACATTCCGAGTTCCTGTATGGTAAGTGTTGCCGTAAAGCTCTGACACATGAACATTCCTTGTTCCTGTATGGAAAATAATGTCATAAAACTCTATCACGTGAACATTCCAATTTCCTGTATGGTGAGTGATGTCATAAAGCTCTGCCGATTGAACATTCCTAGTTGCTTTACGATGAGTGATGTCATAAAACTCTGTCATGCTAACATTGCTAGTTCCTGTATGATGAGTAACGTCATAAAACTCTGACACGTGAACATTCCTGGTTCCTGCATGGCGAGTGATGTAAAAAAACTCTATCATGTTAACATTCCTAGTTCCTATATGGTAAGTAATATCATAAAGCTCTGTCATGTGAACATTCCTAGTTCCTGTATGGCGAGTGATGTCATAAAGCTCTGTAACATGAATATTCCAAATTCCTGTATGGGGAGCAATGTTATAAAGCTTTGTTATGTGAAAATTGCTAGTTCACATATGGTGAATGACGTCATAAAGCTCTGTCATTTGAATATTCCTAGTTCCTTTGTTATAAAGCTCTATTACGTGATCATTCCTAGTTCCTGTATGGTGAGCGATGTCATAAAGCTCTGTCATCTTAACATTGCTAGTTCCTATATGTGATTGTTGTCATAAAGCTCTGACACGTTAACATACCTCGTTCCTTTATGGCGAGTAATGTTATAAAGCTCTATTACGTGAACATTCTTAGTTACTGTAAACATGACGTAAGGTTATGTCATGTGAACATATGTCCTAGTTCCGTTATGGTGAGTGATGTCATAAAGCTGTAATTTGAAAATTCCTAGTTCCTTTACTGTGAGTGATATCATAAAGCTCTGTAATGTTAACATTGCTAGTTCCTGTATGATGTCATAAAACTCTATCATGTTAACATTCCAAGCTCCTGTATGGTGAGTGATGTCATAAATCTCTGACATGTGAACATTCCTAGTTCCTCTATTATGTGGTGAGTGATGACATAAAGTTCAGTCAAGGAAATATTCCTAGTTCCTGTATGGTGAGTGGTTTCATAAAGCTCTGTCATCTTCACATTGCTATTTCCTATATAGTGAGTGATGTCATAGAGCTCTGACACGTTAACATACCTAGTTCCTGTATGTCGAGTGATGTCATAAAGCTTTGCCATTTGAACATTCCTAGTTGCTTAACAGTGAGTGATGTCTTAAAGCCCTGTCATGTTAATATTGCTAGTTCCTGTATGGTAAGTGATATCATCATCATCAAGTTGCTGTATGGTGAGTTATGTACTAAAGCTCTGACACGTGAACATTCCTAGTTCCTTTATGGTGAGTCATGTCATAGAGCTCTGACACTTTAACATTCCTAGTTCCTGTATGGCGAGTCATGTCATAAAGCTCTGCCACTTGAACATTCCTAGTTCCTACATGGTGAGTGATGTCATAAAGCTCAGTCACGTGAACATTTCTAGTTCTTGTATGATGAGTGATGTCATAAAGTTCAGTCATCTGAACATTCCTAGTTCCTTTTTAGTGAGTGATGTCATAAAGTTTTGTAACATGAACATTCTTAGTTACTGTATGGTGAGTGATGTCAAAAAGCACTGTAACATGAACATTACTAGTTCCTCTTTGGTGAGGAATGTCATAAAGCTCTGACGTGATCATTCCTAGTTCCTGTATGACGAGTGATGTCCTAAAGCTCCTTTAGGTCAACATTTCTAGATCCTATATGGTGAGTGATGTAATAAAGCTCTGTCATGTGAACATTCCTTGTTCCTTTGTGGTAAGTGATGTCTTTAAGCTCTATCAGTTGAACATTGCTAGTTCCTGTATGATGATTGATGTCATAAAGCTCTCTCACTTGAACATTCCTAGTTCCTACATCGTGAGAGATGTCATAAATCTCTGTCATGTGAACATTCCTAGTTCCTTTATAGTGAGTGAAGTCATAAAGCTTTGTAACATGAACATACTTAGTTACTGTATGGAGAGTGATGTCATAAAACTCTATCACGTGAACATTTCTCTTTCCTGTATGGTGAGTGATGTCATAAAGCTCTGCCGATTGAACATTCCTAGTTGCTTTATGATGAGTGATGTCATAAAACTCTGTCATGTTAACATTGCTAGTTCCTGTATGGTGAGTAACGTCATAAAGCTATGACACGTGAAAATTCCTGGTTCCTGTATGGCGAGTGATGTTAAAAAACTCTATCATGTTAACATTCCTAGTTCCTATATGACGAGTGATGTCATAAAGCCCTGTAACATGAATATTCAAAATTCCTGTATGGTGAGCAATGTTATAAAGCTTTGTCATGTGAAAATTGCTAGTTCACGTATGGTGAATGACGTCATAAAGCTCTGTCATTTGAATATTCCTAGTTCCTTTATAGTGAGTGATGTCATAAAGCTTTGTAACATGAACATTCTTAGTTACTGTATGGAGAGTGATGTCATAAAGCTCTGTAACGTGAACATTTCTAGTTCCTTTATAGTGAGTGATGTCATAAATCTCTGTCATGTGAACATTCCTAGTTCCTTTATAGTGAATGATATCATAAAGCTCTGTAACATTCAAATTCCTAGTTCCTGTATGGTGAGTGATGTCGTAAAGCTCTGTTGTCTTAACATTGCTAGTTCCTATGTGGTGAGTGATGACATAAAGTTCAGTCAAGGAAACATTCCTAGTTCCTGTATGGTGAGTGGTTTCATAAAGCTCTGTAACATGAAAATTCATAATTCCTTTATGGTGAGTGGTGTCATAAAGCTATGTCATCTTCACATTGCTATTTCCTATATAGTGAGTGATGTCATAAAGCTCTGACACGTTAACATACCTACAGCCTTATTAAATTGTGATTCAGTAAATTTAAAAGGGCTCTATATAAGCACACAGCATATCTTTTTTACAGAAGTTTTTAGTTAGTGAAGACCTTGCTTTTGGATAGAAGTTCACTAACTAAAAACTTTTGTAAAAAAAATATGCTGTGTGCTTAAATAGAGCCCTTTTAAATTTACCAAATCGCAATTTAATAAGGCTGCTAGTTCCTGTATGTCGAGTGATGTCATAAAGTGCTGCCATTTAAACATTCCTAGTTGCTTTACGGTGAGGGATGTCTTAAAACCCTGTCATGTTAATATTGCTAGTTCCTGTATGGTAAGTGATATCATCATCATCAAGTTGCTGTATGGTGAGTTATGTAATAAAGCTCTGACACGTGAACATTCCTAGTTCCTTTATGGTGAGTGATGTCATAGAGCTCTGACACTTTAACATTCCTAGTTCCGGTATGGCGAGTCATGTCATAAAGCTCTCTCACTTGAGCATTCTTAGTTCCTACATGGTGAGTGATGTCATAAAGCTCAGTCACGTGAACATTTCTAGTTCTTGTATGATGAGTGATGTAATAAAGTTCAGTCATCTGAACATTCCTAGTTCCTTTTTAGTGAGTGAAGAAAATAAAGTTTTGTAACATGAACATTCTTAGTTACTGTATGGTGAGTGATGTCATAAAGCATTGTAACATGAACATTACTAGTTCCTCTTTGGTGAGGAATGTAATAAAGCTCTGACGTGATCATTTCTAGTTCCTGTATGACGAGTAATGTCCTAAAGCTCCTTCAGGTCAACATTTCTAGATCCTATATGGTGAGTGATGTAATAAAGCTCTGTCATGTGAACAATCCTTGTTCCTTTGTGGTAAGTGATGTCTTTAAGCTCTATCAGTTGAACATTGCTAGTTCCTGTATGATGAGTGATGTCATAAAGCTCTCTCACTTGAACATTCCTAGTTCCTACATCGTGAGAGATGTCATAAATCTCTGTCATGTGAACATTCCTAGTTCCTTTATAGTGAGTGATGTCATAAATCTCTGTCATATGGACATTCCTAGTTCCTTTATAGTGAGTGAAGTCATAAAGCTTTGTAACATGAACATTCTTAGGAACTGTATGGAGAGTGATATCATACATAGTTACATAGTTACATAGTTACATAGTTACATAGTATTTAAGGTTGAAAAAAGACTTTCAGTCCATCAAGTTCAACCTTTTAAGATCTCCTTTGATCTGCAATATGCGGATTAACTATTAATTCATTAGTTGTTAATTAATTATTAATCAATTATTTAATGTTTTTTTATTTTTTATTTTTTTATTATTATTAATTAGTCCAGAGGAAGGCAAATAGAAAAAAAAAAAAAAAAAAAGCGAGACTTAGCCAATTGTCTAAAGGGGAAATGTTAAATTTGGATAATTACTGTCTCTCTAATTATCCATGATAACCCTGAATACCCTTTTTAATTAGAAATAAATCTAGTCCCCTTTTAAAGTTATCTATCGAATCCGCTGTCACCACCTCCTCTGGTAGAGAATTCCACAGATTAACCACCCTTACTGTGAAGAACCCTTTTCTTTCTTTGAGGTGGAATCTTTTTACTTCTAACCTCAAGGGATGTCCTCTTGTCAGTTGAAAACCTCTTGGCACAAAAAGCTCCCCCGACAAATCTTTATACTGACCCTGGATGTATTTATATAAGGTAATCATATCTCCTCTTAGACGCCTTTTTTCTAGAGAAAATAAGTTTAATTTGGTTAGTCTTTCTTCATAACTTAGCCCCTCCATTCCCCTTATTAGTTTGGTTGCCCTTCTCTGTACCTTTTCCAGCTCTAAAATGTCCTTTTTATGAAGTGGTGCCCAAAATTGTACTCCATATTCCAAATGAGGGCGTACTAGAGATTTGTATAGTGGCAGAATTATATTTGCTTCCCTGGCTTCTATACCTTTCTTAATACATGCTAATATTTTATTTGCCTTTGCAGCTGCTGCTTGGCTTTGAGCACTGTTACCTAGGTGGTTGTCCACAAGCACTCCCAAATCCCTTTCAATATCTGATACACCTAGATTTGCTCCATTAAGATTATAAATTGCATGGCTATTTTTCCTTCCCAGATGCATAACCTTACATTTATTCGTATTAAATCTCATCTGCCATTTAGATGCCCATTCCTCAATTTTATGTAAATCCCCTTGGAGGGAAAGCACATCATTTTCTGATTTAATTACCTTGCACAACTTTGTGTCATCAGCGAAAATGGAGACACCACACTCCAATTCTACCTCTAAGTCATTAATAAATATGTTAAAAAGGAGAGGACCTAATACTGAACCCTGAGGAACCCCACTTACCACATTAGTCCAATCGGAGTATGTTCCATTTACAACAACCCTTTGCTTCCTGTCTTTTAGCCAGCTCTCAATCCATGAGCAGATATTTACTGCAATTCCTGTATCCCTTAGTTTGCCCAATAGTCTCCCATGTGGCACTGTATCAAAAGCCTTTGCAAAATCCAAAAAGACTACATCCACTGAGTTGCCTTGATCCAGGTTCCTACTAACCTCCTCATAGAAACTAATTAGATTTGTTTGACATGACCTATCCCTCATAAACCCATGTTGACTCCTACTTATAATCCTGTTCAAATATACATATTCTTGTATATTATCCCTTATTAACCCTTCTAAAAGCTTCCCCACTACAGAAGTGAGGCTCACTGGTCTATAATTCCCCGGATTTGCTCTTGCTCCCTTTTTAAATATAGGTATCACATCAGCTTTTCTCCAGTCATCTGGTAGAGACCCTGTGTTGAGTGAATCTTGAAAAATTAAATATAATGGTTTGGCTATTACAGAACCCAGTTCCCTTGTACCCTTGGATGTATTCCATCAGGACCCGGGGCTTTATTAACATTTATTTTTTCCAACCTCTTTTGGATTACTTCCTGTGTTAACCAATTATTTGGCAAAGGTAGTGTAGCCCCATTATGTCGCAGTGTCCCAACCACTGGTACCTCCCTTGTGTATACCGAGGAAAAGAACCTATTTAGCTCATCTGCCTTTTCCTGGTCACTAATTTTCAGACAGCCTGTTTCACATTGTAATGTTCCTATAGCTTCCTTCCTCGCCTTCTTCCCATTAATATACTTAAAAAATATTTTAGGGTTAGTCTTACTCCCTTTTGCAATTAATTTTTCATTTTCTATTTTAGCCAGTCTAATCGCGCTTTTGCAAGCCTTGTTGATTTCCTTGTATTCCCGTAAAGCAGTCTCTGTCCCCTCTTGTTTGTATAATTTAAATGCCTGTTTTTTACTCCGTATCTTGATCTTTAAATCATTGTTAAGCCACATGGGTTGTGATTTACTCCTTTTACTTTTATTCCCACATGGTATATGCCGATGTGTATGTATATTTAGTAAGGATTTAAATGTTGTCCATTTATGTTTAGTGTTTTTACCTATCAGTTCGTATCATAAAGCTCTGTAACGTGAACATTGCAGGTTCCTGTATGGTGAGTGATATCATAAAGCTCTATCACGCGATCATTCCTAGTTCTTGTATGGTGAGTGATGTCATAAAGCTCTGTCGTCTTAACATACCTAGTTCCTGTATGGTGAGTGATGATATAAAGCTCTATTACGTGAACATTCCTAGTTCCTGTATGATGGGTAAGGTCATAAAACTCTTACACGTGATCACTCCTAGTTCCTGTATGATGAGTGATGACTTAAAGCTCTGTAACATGAAAATTCAAAGTACCTGTATGTCGAGTGATGTCATAAAGCTCTATCTTGCGATCATTCCTAGTTCCTGTATGGTGAGTGATGTCATAAAGCTCTGACACGTTAACATACCTAGTTCTTGTATGGTGAGAGAGGTTATAAAGCTCTATTACGTGAGCATTCCTAGTTCCTGTATGGTGAGTGATATAATAAACCTCTGACACTTTAACATTCCTAGTTCCTGTATGACGAGTCATGTCATAAAGCTCTCTCACTTGAACAATCTTAGTTAATACATGGTGAGTGATGTCAGAAAGCTCTGTCATGTGAACATTCCTAGTTCCTTTATAGTGAGTGAAGTCATAAAACTTTGTAACATTAACATTCTCAGTTACTGTATGGTGATTGATGTCATAAAGCACTGTAACATGAATATTACTAGTTCCTCTTTGGTGAGTCATGTCATAAAGCTCTGACATGTGATCATTCCTAGTTCCTGTATGATGAGTGATGTCATAGCGCTTTGTCATATGAACATTCCTTGTTCCTGTGTGGTGAGTGATGTGATAAAGCTCTGGCACTTGAGCATTCCTTGTTCCTTTATGGTGAGTGATGTCATAAAGCTCTGTCATGTGAAAATTCCTACTTCCTCTGTGGTGAGTGATGTCACATGACCATTCCTAGTTTCTGTATGGTGAGTGTTGCCATAAAGCTCTTTTATGTGAATATTGCTTGTTCCTGTGTGGTGAGTGATGTCATAAAGCTCTGACACGTGAACATTCCTGCTTACTGTATGGCGAGGGATGTCATAAAACTCTATGATGTTAACATTCCTAGTTTGTTTATGGTAAGTGAGATCATAAAGCTCTGTTATGTGCACATTCATCGTTCCTGTATAGCGAATGATGTCATAAAGCTCTGTAACATGAACATTCCTATTTTCTTTATGGCAAGTGATGTCATAAAGCTCCGTCTTGTGAACATTCCTTGTTCCTGTAGAATGAGTGATGGTATAAAACACTGTGATTTGAATATGCCTAGTTCCTGTATGGTGAGTGATGTCTTAAAGTTCTGTCGTGAACATTCCTAATTCCTGTATGGCGAGTCGTGTCATAAATCTCTCTCACTTGAACATTCCTAGTTCCTACACGATGAGTGACATCATAAAGCACTGTAACATGAATCTTACTAGTTCCTGTTTGGTGAGTGATGTCATAAATCTCTGACATGTGAACATTCCTAGTTCCTTTATGGGAAGTGATGTCATAAAGCTCTGTAACATGAACATTTCAAGTTCCTGTATTGTGATTGGTGTCATAAAACTCTATCACATGAACATTCCTATGTCCTGTATAGTGAAGGATTTCATAATGCTCTGTCATGTGAAAGTTCCTAGTTCCTGTATGGTGAGTGATGTCATAAAGCTCTGTAACATGAATATTTCAAGTTCCTGTATTGTGATTGGTGTCATAAAACTCTATCACATGAACATTCCTATGTCCTGTATAGTGAAGGATTTCATAATGCTCTGTCATGTGAAAATTCCTAGTTCCTGTATGGTGAGTGATGTCATAAAGTTCTGACACATGAACATTCCTAGTTTCTGTATGGAGAGTGATGTCATAAAGCTCTGTCACACGAACATTCCTAGTTCCTGTATGGAGAGTGATATCATAAAGCTTTGTCACACGGACATTCCTAATTCTTATATGGTGAGTGATGTAATAAGGCTCTGTAACATGAACATTCATAGTTCTTATATGGCGAGTGATGTAATAAAGCTCTATCATGTGAAAATTCCTAGTTTTTGTATGGTGAGTGATGTCATAAAGCTCTATAACATGAAAATTCCTAGTTCCTCTGTGGCGAGTGATGTCATAAAGCACTATCACGCAATCAATGAAGGTTATTTCACAACAGACAGAGCTCCTTATCTTTCCACCCTCTACTACAGCTTTCACTCCGCAAATATCTCTCACTGTTGACAATGCCATCATCACTCCCACCTCTCAGGCCCGCTGTCTTGGGGTCCTACTGGACCCTTCCCTCTCTTTCATTCCCCACATCCAATCACTCACAAAATCTTGTCACTTTCACCTAAAAAACATATCCAAAATACGCCACTACCTCACACAAGACACAACTAAAATTCTTATTCACGCTCTCATCATATCTCGCCTCGATTACTGCAACACTCTTCTTGCTGGCCTTCCTATCACCCGTCTGTCTCCACTCCAATCCATTTTGAATGCATCCGCTAGACTCATCTACCATACTAAACGATCAGTGTCTGCAGCACCTCTCTGTCAGGCACTCCACTGGCTTCCCATAGCGTCTAGAATACAATTCAAAATCATGACCCGAACATATAAAGCCCTCCACAATAGTGCACCCTCCTACATCTCTGCTCTCATCCCAAAATACACTCCCACCCGCCCTCTTCGCTCTGCTAATGACCTTCTTCTCTTCTCCTCTCTCATCACCTCCTCTCATTCCCGGCTTCAAGACTTTTCACATGCTGCCCCTATTCTTTGGAACTCTTTACCTCGCACCACCAGACTATCTTCCTGCCTCAGATCCTTTAAAATCTCTTTAAAAACACATCTATTCAAAAAAGTCTATCATCTTTAGCCTCTTCATTCACTATGCATCTCTAACTCTCCTGTACCTTACCCATACCCTTTAGAATGTAAGTTTGCAAGTTCTAATCTTGTGAGGTGCTTTAGGGAAAGCACAGTGTATATCAGATTGAAAGCTCAATAACAGGGTCTTCCATTATTTTCATTGTGGGGCATTGTTTATACTTGTACCTAACCCCTGTATTGCGCTGCGGAATATGTTGGCGCGTTATAAATAAAGGATAATAATAAATAATAAAAAATAAAACAGGGTACATTTTGAGAAAACAACACACCAAAAGAAACAAATTACATTGAAATGTTATACCTGCCAGAAACATATTTTCATTAGATCTTTCTCAGAGCATTTTTGTTATATTTTAAACTATATATATCCTCACATAGTGTTTCCACTATGATCTTTAGTATTAACTCAACAAGAAAAAACAAAAGAAAGTGAAAAGAAGGGGAAAGAAGGGGGCGGGGGGGCTGGGGAAAAGGTACAGTCCAATGAAATAGGCTCTTGTCGCCTGTCAGCTCTCAGGGTCCAAATCTCCCAACATGTAGCCCATCTTCTGTATCTCGCCTCAATTTCGGCAAATAAGACACTCATTGAGTGAATTAAATCGATTTTGCGCAAGACCTCCTCATATGTTGGAACAGTTTTCCAATGTTTTGCAATTATGCTTCTGGCTGCTAAGAATATCTGGTTAGATAAGAACTGGGCTGTTTGATAACCCTGAAATCGGTAGGCCTAGTAGTGCCTCTTGTGGTTTTTGATGGATATTGGATATTCATATCCCATAATGTCTCAAATGTATTATATATTGCAGACCAAATGTGCTTAATTTTGGGACAGTCCCACAACATGTGCTTTAGAGTTCCTATTGTGTTACATCCTCTGAAACAGTGTCCATCCGCTAAGTGATTTGCAAGTTTAAGTCTGGCTGATGTAAGATACCACCTCAGGGTGACCATAGTGGTGATAGCCTCGATCTGTCCTCTAGCAATCTAAATCTTTTAAAAATTTGCTTCCACAATGTAATGGAGTGATTTATACACAATGGCAATGAAATCATGCTAATCGCATGATGTAAACTGAGCCATGGTAACTGGGTCAGTATTACATTTTGCTCCTGAAGCACTTGTTCTATTTCGACCCACACTGGTGGGGAATCTTTAATATACCACTTAATCATTTGGGCCAATCTTACTGCTTTATAATATTTCAGTAAATCAGGTAAGGCTAACCCACTTCCCCTTTTAGAAACCAACACGGTTGCTTTATTTACCCTAGGTTTCTTATAGTGCCAAATGAAACTTGATATTGACTTTTGTAAGACAGCTATGTCTTTTGATTTAATTATCATCGGAATAGTCCGATAAAGATATATAGGCTTATTAAATTAGAGTGGGTTTTCAATGCGTACCTCGCAAATTAGCCTCGTAGTGCGATTTGCGTACTAAAAATCGTGTTTACACTATTTGCGTTCGACTTTGCGTAATTTCAGCTCATTGGCCGAAATTTGGGTCTGAGGTGTTACGTGGTAAGTCGTGGACGATAATTCTTGTATCTCGCAAAATCGCTAAGTGCACAAAAAGGCGCCTGCAAAAGGTTTTACGCACTACGTACAGACAACTTAAAGTGTAAAAGTGACACAACAGTACAGTTTAACAGAGGGAAAGCATGGAAGGCCATTACAATTGATTGCACATTAACCCCCTCCCCCACCAAATGCAGTATACAAGCAATTAGTTGTTACAGGTGAGAGTGGGTGTGGCTTGATCTGTGTAAGTTATATCTGTGTGCATTTGTGTGAGGTTCTGTTTGAATCAGTTCTATAAATCGGTGCAGTGTTTTCTTCCTGTGGGCTGTAATCTGGGTCCAGGTGAGAGTGGGTGTGGCTTGGCCTGTGTAAAGGTTATCTGTGTGTATTTTGTTGTGTTCTGCTGAATCAGTTCTGTGAGGCAGTGCAGTGTTTTCTGTCCTATGCTCATTTATCATTGTACAGGTGAGTAGGTGGGGTCTATTTTAACAAGGGAAGTGCGAGCTTGGGAGCTTGCAATCATTTCTAGTGTAAGTGTAGTTAGTGTGTAGGAGATTGAATAAAAGGAGGAAATCCAAAGGAAAGGGGTATTATAAGAAAAAACAGAAAACAAACGTATATATTTTTTTTCTGTTTTGTTTGGGTTTAGGTGTAGAAAAGCAATCTTTTTACAAATACATTGATTTGTTTTCTCACTGTATTTTTGTAACTGATAATCATGAATCAGTCCAGTGGCAACCTCACTCAGTGTACATCCTGCCAAATGTATGCACTACTGGAACAGATGATCCAGGGTCCATACCTCTGTGAGAGGTGTGAGCATGTTGCCTCTCTGGAAGCTCAAATTGAAGATCTGGAGTGGAGAATTGCAGCACTTACCGATACTGCTCAACTGGAAAGGGAGGTGGAGCTCACGGAGCACAGTTTAGCTGGGCCTAGCATGGAGGGAGGTGCTGGGGCTAGTGAGGATGGCCAGGGAGGTAACTGGGTTACAGTTAGAAGGGGAATCAGGGGGAACAGGAGGAGGCCAGTTCTGAGTTGGCAAACACCAACAGATTTGCCAGATTGTGTTAAACTGTTGGGGATGTCCGTTCAGGAATGGCAACGCCAGATAGAGCTGTTCCCTCTAACAGCCGGGAGAACAGCTCTACTGGAGGAGAGGGAAGGCAGAATAGGCAGAGCAACAGACATGTTTTGGTGGTAGGGGACTCTATTATTAGGAAGGTAGACAAGGTAATTTGTCACCCAGATCCCAGCAATCGACCAGTTTGCTGTCTCCCTGGTGCTCGGGTTCGGCATGTTGTGGATCGGGTGGATAAATTATAGGGAGGGGCTGGTAATGAACCGGCGGTCTTGGTACACATTGGTACCAAAGACAAAGTTAGTGGAAGATGGAGCGTCCTAAAGAATGATTTTAGAGAACTAGGGAATAAGCTTAAAGCAAGGACCTCCAAGGTAGTATTTTCTGAGATACTACCAGTGCCACGTGCTAGCCCAGGGAGGCAGAAGGAGCTTAGGGAGGTTAATGCATGGGTAAAAATGTGGTGCAGTGCCGAGGGTTTTGGGTTTTTAGAGCACTGGGCTGACTTCTCACTTGGGTACAATCTCTATAGCAGGGATGGATTGCACCTTAATGATGAGGGAGCTTTTGTGCTAGGGGATAGGATGGTAGAACGGCTGGGAGAGTTTTTAAACTTGTAGGTGGGGGGGGGGGGAGGGACTATATAGAAGTATTGGAGTAAATAGGGTAGAGAGGGAAAGGGATGAATTAGTTACCCAAGGGGGACGAGAAGGGGAGAGGGTTACAATAGACAGTAGGGAGGTATTAATAGGGGCCTCAAATACAGTGGCAAGCACTTCACAACGGCAGAGCCATAGCAACATAAAGTGTATGCTTGCTAACGCAAGAAGTTTGCCTGGGAAAATGGACGAGCTAGAAATATTAGCAGTACAAGAAAAATGGGGCTTAATAGGCATTACTGAAACATGGTGGGATGAATCTCATGACTGGACTGTTAATCTGGATGGTTATAACCTATTTAGGAAAGATAGGGGAAATGGTAAAAGAGGAGGAGGGATCTGTCTGTATGTTAAGCCTGAATTTAAGCCTATAGTCAGAGAAGATATTTATGCTGGCACTAACGGCATCATTGAATCTTTGTGGGTTGAGCTAAATAGTGGAGGAGCTAATTCTAAACGCATATTGGTGGGAGTATGCTATAAACCCCCAAATATAGCTGAAAGTGAGGAAATGCAATTATTGTTACAGATTGTAAATGCAGCTAAATATGGGCAAGTTCTAATAATGGGAGACTTTAATTACCCTGAAATAAACTGGATAAATGAGACCAGCAGCTCAGCTAAGGGGAGCAGGTTCTTGAGTACACTCGGGGATCATTATCTGGCCCAGGTAATACAAGAACCTACTAGAAATGGGGCCATCTTGGATTTAGTCATCACAAGTAATATTGATATAATATCAAATGTTAAAATAGGGGAACCCTTGGGGAATAGTGATCACAACACAGTATCATTTGAGATTGAATACAAAAAACAGAGTTGTAAGGGGACAAAAAAACCTCTAAATTTTAAAAGGGCTAACTTTAATGGGCTACGGGCAGCAATACTACATATAGACTGGGACAAAGAACTTACAGGGAAAAATACTGAAAATAAATGGACAACATTCAAATCCTTACTAAATAAACATACTCATCGGCATGTACCATGTGGAAATAAAATGAATAGGAGTAAATCATATCCCATGTGGCTTAACAATGACTTAAAGATCATGATGAGGAAAAAGAAACATGCATTTAAATTATACAAGAAGCAGGGAACAGAGGCAGCTTTATGTGACTATAAGGACATCAACAAAGCTTGCAAAAGGGCTATTAGACTGGCTAAAATAGAAAATGAGAAGTCAGTTGCAATGGAAAGTAAGACTAACCCTAAAATATTTTTTAAATATATTAATGGGAAGAAGGTGAGGAAGAAAGCTATAGGAACATTACAATGTGACAGGCCATCTGATAATTAGTGCCCAGGAAAAGGCAGATGAGCTAAATAGGTTCTTTTCGTCGGTATACACAAGGTAGGTACCAGTGGTTGGGACACTGCAACATAATGGGGCTACACTACCATCATTAAATAATTGGTTAACGCAGGAAGAAATCCAAAAGAGATTGGAGAAAATACATTTTAATAAAGCCCCAGGTCCTGATGGAATACATCCAAGGGTTCTGAGGGAGCTGTGTTCTGTAATAGCCAAACCGTTATATCTAATCTTTCAAGACTCACTCACTACATGATCTCTACCCGATGACTGGAGAAAAGCAGAGGTGATACCTATATTTAAGAAGGGATCTAGAGCAAATCCAGGGAATTATAGACCAGTGAGCCTCTCTGTAGTTGGGAAGCTTTTAGAAGGGTTAATAAGGGGCAGAATACAAGAATATGTCTATTTGAACAAGATCATAGGTAGCAGTCAACACAGATTTATGAAGGATAGGTTGTGTCAGACCAATCTAATTAGTTTTTATGAGGAGGTTAGTAGGAACTTGGATCAGGGCAACTCATGGATGTAGTCTTTTTAGATTTTTCAAAGGCATTTGATACAGTGCCACATGGAAGACTAGTGAACAAACTAAGGGATACAGGAATTGCAGTAAATATCTGCTCATGGTGCGAGAGCTGGCTAAAAGACAGGAAGCAAAGGGTTGTTGTAAATAGAACATACTCCGATTGGTCTAATGTGATAAGTGGGGTTCCGCAAGGTTCAGTATTAGGTCCTCTCCTTTTTAACATATTTATTAATGACATAGAAGCAGGACTCGAAAGTAGTGTCTCCATTTTTGCTGATGACACTAAGTTGTTCAAGGTAATAAAATCAGATAATGATGTACTTTCCCTACAAAGGGATTTGCATAAATTAGAGAAATGGGCAGCTAAATGGCAGATGAGATTTAATACAAATAAATGCAAGGTTATGCATTTGGGAAGGAAAAATAGCCATGCAATCTATAATCTTAATGGAGCAAATCTAGGGTATCAGATATTGAAAGGGATTTGGGAGTACCAGCTAGGTAACAGCGCTCAAAGCCAAGCAGCAGCTGCAAAGGCAAGTAAAATATTAGCATGTATTAGGAAGGGTATAGAAGCATTGCAGATCAGAGGAGATCTTAACAGGTTGAACTTGATGGACTGAAAGTCTTTTTTCAACCTTAATTATTATGTAACTATGTAACTATGTAACATTTTGGAATGCTCATGCATATGGCAACATGTAAAGCCATGCGGCAACTTACATAAAGCAATTAAAGACACACTACCTGATTACATAAAAACACAAAAACATCAAAATTATGCCATATTACCCCTTTATAACTCACAGAGGCTCTATTGTGGCCCCCCAAATATCAATATAATAGTATATACATGTTGCTCATCACATCTACATTTGGGAACACAAATATGGGGCACATTACACTGCCACATGGTGTATATCAAGTACACGGGGAGCACTTGAATATTTCCGTTCAGTCTTTCAGTCGTGTCTGACTGTCTGTGACCCTATGGACTGCAGCACATGCAGCTAGGCCTCTGCCACTTCGTTCCTACAAGGTTTGCATGCTGGTGATACTGGAGTGGCTTGACAGTTCCTTCTCAAGTGATTTGGAATTAGTCCATCCACTCTGTTTTCACCCTCCCACCCACAATGGCCCTTAAGGGAATTGCTCACAGCTTCATTGACATAAACAATATCTCTGGTTTGGTATTTCAGTAGTGTCTGCCTCACTGGACTGCAGCACATGCATCTAGGCCTCTGCCACTGCTTTCCTACAAGGTTTGCATGCTGGTGTTACTGGAGTGGCTTGTCAGTTCCTTCTCCATCGATTTGGAATTTGTCCGTCCACTCTGCTTTCACCTGCTCACCCACAATGGCCCATCACTGGTGCTAATGATTGTACCCATGATACCTCCTAGAGATCAAGAAGCTCTGTACAGAAATCACAATCAATGTACAGGTTGTTTGCGATCCGAACATGTGCATACAAGGTGTGTATGCAGGCTTCCACGGAAGTGCTCATGACGTCCATATCCTGCGTCTATCCGGCACATCTGAGATGTTTGAGGCCGGCAGATTTCCATCTGGATGGCTACTGGGTGAGTCCACAGTAGTAATCAAAGTCAATCTTACTATATAACTGGATACAATAACACATATGGTACATCATGTTTCCCTCTATTGCTCCGATGTTCACATGTGCATTACGGAGTAATACTACCGAAGCCAGAACATAATAGCTCATTGCTGCCCATAACCCTGTGTAAGCTTGGCCAGACAGTATGCAGTTCACAACAACTTATGACAAAAACCACAATTGATTAATCATTAGGTATATGTTCTGAAGCATTACCTTGTATCCTGTGAAATGGACATCTCTAGCCTTCATAACGTGTTGTGTGTTATTGTAAGGGCTATGTAAGTGAGATGGATTCAGAATGCATACGATACAGGAGAATGAATAGTGTTTGGAAAATAATTTCTTGCATGAATATATCACTGAATAAACATTAATTAGCTTACCATAAAGTTATCAAAATCTCCTAGGTCTTTTGCCATTTGCGTTTAATCGTGTAGGCCCCTCAAGAACCCCACCTGAATTAGCATAACATTTAAATTCAGAATCATGATAATACACTATAATTCTTCACCTCAGTGACTTCTGGCATGTGCTCGGTACAAGAACTGCAACAGTTACTTCCTGTGCTCTCTACCAGAAGGGTCGCAATATGTACCCTATTTCCCTTGTGTCTCCACCTCATGTAAGCGTCCTGTGGGTGTGACCATCTGGATTTGACATTTGTCCAAATAACATTGTAATTGATATGGAACACATATATTAATACACTACTAATTATCCTCTATCAGATGAATCCATGATCCAACTCACTTGCATATATCTTTAACAGTGTGTTAGCCACAGGGATCTGTTCATAGGTCATGATGACAATATTTGGGCATATGTTTTGTCAAACATCACAACATCCTATTCATATCAACATGTCACACTTTGTTTCCATCAGGTGATGCCGGATATGGGTGTTTGCCGTGGTTGTTGACCCCTGTGAGCTTTCCCCAGACCCGGGCAGAGGAGCTGTATAATGCTGCGCATAAGACCTGCCATAATGTAATTGAGCGCACCTTTGGTCTACTAAAGATGAGCTTCAGATGTTTATATTCCACTGGGGGTGCGCTACAATACAAGCCCGAGAAAGTTTGTCACATTATCCTTGCCTGCTGTTGTCTGCACAATATAGCAGTACAGGCCAACTGTGTGAGGGACATTGATGCGGCTCCGCTACATGGGAAGGAAGAGACTTTACCTCTGCCTGTAGTTCATAACTTGCAAGGGTCACAACAACGTACCCGTGTCATTCGTGAGTGCTTCACATGTAAGTACCCAATATGAATGGAATACAGTCTAATGTATCTGGATTATGCCTAACTTCCAAATCCCCCTTGATCCATTGCCCATTTCATACAGAATTCCATCCAGTCCACAGTAGAGGAGAGTTCCCTGATATGATATATGTACACTGGAACAAGCCATGCGATCAGTTACAGGTAAGTAAGCACATATTCCCATACAAGTACTGACAGTTCTAAACATCAATGGCTTAGATAAATGGAGTGAATTATATATCCCACTATGTCAATGTATATATGCCCCACATTTGTATAGGAATACCTCCAAACACTATGGTCCAGTATTGTTCACATCGTATTATACTGACAAACCACATGGGGATCAATATGTCGTAGATAAATACCATACACACATACTTTGGAGTTCAAGAACCAGTCATGATAACACAAAACAGGGTCCTCTGGTTATTTTCTCATAATTAGAGTTTATTCAGTAGGATCAAATGTGGATCAGCAGCAAAACCCAACATGGTGGCTGCTGCTGAACGGCTGGAGAACTGACTACTACTGAAATATATCCAGACACTGCCTTTTAGACTTGTTTACATGAGACAAGGTAAATCCATTTTCTCACCCTCTAGCAACATGGCATAACCCACTAACAGGCAATAACATTTTATTAATGTGAGATATCCAATAAGAATATAACACATACTTTGTTCAAAACTGTGAGTACATCTACTTTAGATGATACACTGAAAATACATATTTGCTATGTCTAGGGCTGTGTACTTGTCTCTAGCTGTAATTGCTAAGTCATGGGTCATGTAGACTTAACTATTTCATAACTTATATTGTATGCAAATGGAAAATACTGGTTGAATCCCAGACAAATATTACACTAACTGGAAAGACTGCTAATTGTGTATCTATATACTCTACAAATGTAAGGATATTTGTATTTTCCCACCAAATACCATTCATATGAATCCTGAAATATGAACATCCCTGCAGATATGTAACAAGGATATGTGTAATGCATGAGATATAAATATGTGTTTATAAATCAGATCTCATCTTGATGTTCACGGCAAAATGTTTGCAGTGGCTAATTTGTGACTGTAATCATCACATCATACTAACCTTACTGAGCTGCTGCCATGTGTCTCTTCTTTCAACAACCTAGACATGGAAAAACATGGACAGCAACAGAACAACTGCTACATCAATGTAAACTACATAGTGAGTATTTGCGGAATAATATGGCCATGTATGCTAAAGGACACAAATAACACATGAATCACTCCATTAATGTAGGCCTATCTCTCTCTTTCCAGAATACATCACATAGGTAAGCAGTGATAAATAATGACGATCCACAGCGCACGTGTCCTGGTGGAACAAATCACCTCGTGGATGAGCTTGGGACTGCGTCCAAGGTAAAACACCACATTTGGCTCTCCAAAGATGCATTAATGTGTAATCTATGTGATATTCCTACATCATTAGACATCAGATATATCCTTCCTCATATTCTGCCAGATGAGTAGCTTGTTTCATATGTATGGAGAGAACAGTGAAGATGTATGTATGAAATGACCAGCATTTATTAGCATGTGATGAAGTAGGCACTCATGGATCATGTGTAATGTTAATATTGACATGTTCCTTGTATGTTTGTTTCAGATTGCAAAGATGAGTCCCATTCCACAGTCAGAACAAGGAATGATGATGAGCATTCCCACATTCCATGACCATGCTATTGTCACATTGCATCATGTATGTTCATATGCCATAGTCGATCATGAGTTGCATTGGGTGTGATATCACATCCTCTACATATATTTATATGTATCTATTGCTTTAGACATGCTATTCTCTCCTATACTTGGACTATTGTGAAGCCTGTATCATACTTCCTTCCAGATCTCTTCCTCAGTGCTGATATGATCCTCCCTGTACATATGGGGAAAGAGTAACTCTAGCCTTGGAACATAACTGTTAATGAGGTTCTGTTTACTTTCAGTTATGCATATGCAACAGCAGATAATAGAGACCCTCAATCTCAATCTGTCCGGTTTGTTGTGAGTTCCGCTTATACATTAAATTTGTTTGAACACACTGATATGGTCCTGGTCAGGTCCCCATCTAAGTGTCCAAAATTAGGTATGTAGAGTCTGCTCTCATAGTGGATTAGCATTTCCAGTGACCCAACCTGTTGGGGGTTCTAACATTGACTGATTGAGCACTTCTTCCTCTGCAGTTGCATAAGAGTCTCTGTTGCACACACATAAGACAACAGATTACTTCTCCTTATTCTGTATTGTTGTTTTTGAATATTGAATGTTATCATGATATCTTTAATAATGATATAACTGATATGGCCTCATGTTGGATGATGCTCTGTATATCCCCCCTCAACTGATCATCTATATAAATGTCATAACCCCTGCCTGCATTCTGTCCCTATTTCCCAATGTTACTGGAACTCGGTATTCTACCCACCTCCACCATGATACTGAGTAGGCCTGTGGTAATTTGTCGCTGTGTGGCTCTTTGGGAAAAATTTGAAATAATTTTTCAGTCAATGTTGTTTGTGTAATAATGGATAATGTTCACATTATATATTTACCATTTAACAAGTACATTACCCTGAAACTCAACAGATGTGCTCATCACCATCAGTTAGGGGTATAACTATTCTGTTCAATATGTGTTTACATTACTACATAATAATCATGAATGTAGATTCATACCATCATTCAATTTGAGCCTTTCAATTCATTATATACAACCCTGCATGTCTATAGACATGACTCCTGAATTCACACCCCTCTGACTGACACCTACATCTATAGTTGCAAGGTACATATTGATGTATTATATGTATCTCTCTAAACAAACACACACATATATCTATCGAAAAATTACACTTCATTATATCTGTATTCTGTCAATTAGAAAGTACAGTATAACATCATCATACTTTATTTCATACACAGTGCACAATCAGAAATGGACAAGATTGTGCATTAATATCAAGGGTGTGGTGTGAACGGATCCCAGTATGGCAAGGTGCTGTGGAATCTCAGAGAACATCTGAAGGGGAAACAGACAACATCATGAGGGTAATGCATAGCATCTTCTAGGGTCACATGTGGTCATGACCCCACAGTAACCAACATCATATCATATAACACTCCATTTCATCGACATAACCATTAATGCACATACAACAACCATATGGTTGTCAGAATAAACAGACACTGGAACAAGCCATGCGATCAGTTACAGGTAAGTAAGCACATATTCCCATACAAGTACTGACAGTTCTAAACATCAATGGCTTAGATAAATGGAGTGAATTATATATCCCACTATGTCAATGTATATATGCCCCACATTTGTATAGGAATACCTCCAAACACTATGGTCCAGTATTGTTCACATCGTATTATACTGACAAACCACATGGGGATCAATATGTCGTAGATAAATACCATACACACATACTTTGGAGTTCAAGAACCAGTCATGATAACACAAAACAGGGTCCTCTGGTTATTTTCTCATAATTAGAGTTTATTCAGTAGGATCAAATGTGGATCAGCAGCAAAACCCAACATGGTGGCTGCTGCTGAACGGCTGGAGAACTGACTACTACTGAAATATATCCAGACACTGCCTTTTAGACTTGTTTACATGAGACAAGGTAAATCCATTTTCTCACCCTCTAGCAACATGGCATAACCCACTAACAGGCAATAACATTTTATTAATGTGAGATATCCAATAAGAATATAACACATACTTTGTTCAAAACTGTGAGTACATCTACTTTAGATGATACACTGAAAATACATATTTGCTATGTCTAGGGCTGTGTACTTGTCTCTAGCTGTAATTGCTAAGTCATGGGTCATGTAGACTTAACTATTTCATAACTTATATTGTATGCAAATGGAAAATACTGGTTGAATCCCAGACAAATATTACACTAACTGGAAAGACTGCTAATTGTGTATCTATATACTCTACAAATGTAAGGATATTTGTATTTTCCCACCAAATACCATTCATATGAATCCTGAAATATGAACATCCCTGCAGATATGTAACAAGGATATGTGTAATGCATGAGATATAAATATGTGTTTATAAATCAGATCTCATCTTGATGTTCACGGCAAAATGTTTGCAGTGGCTAATTTGTGACTGTAATCATCACATCATACTAACCTTACTGAGCTGCTGCCATGTGTCTCTTCTTTCAACAACCTAGACATGGAAAAACATGGACAGCAACAGAACAACTGCTACATCAATGTAAACTACATAGTGAGTATTTGCGGAATAATATGGCCATGTATGCTAAAGGACACAAATAACACATGAATCACTCCATTAATGTAGGCCTATCTCTCTCTTTCCAGAATACATCACATAGGTAAGCAGTGATAAATAATGACGATCCACAGCGCACGTGTCCTGGTGGAACAAATCACCTCGTGGATGAGCTTGGGACTGCGTCCAAGGTAAAACACCACATTTGGCTCTCCAAAGATGCATTAATGTGTAATCTATGTGATATTCCTACATCATTAGACATCAGATATATCCTTCCTCATATTCTGCCAGATGAGTAGCTTGTTTCATATGTATGGAGAGAACAGTGAAGATGTATGTATGAAATGACCAGCATTTATTAGCATGTGATGAAGTAGGCACTCATGGATCATGTGTAATGTTAATATTGACATGTTCCTTGTATGTTTGTTTCAGATTGCAAAGATGAGTCCCATTCCACAGTCAGAACAAGGAATGATGATGAGCATTCCCACATTCCATGACCATGCTATTGTCACATTGCATCATGTATGTTCATATGCCATAGTCGATCATGAGTTGCATTGGGTGTGATATCACATCCTCTACATATATTTATATGTATCTATTGCTTTAGACATGCTATTCTCTCCTATACTTGGACTATTGTGAAGCCTGTATCATACTTCCTTCCAGATCTCTTCCTCAGTGCTGATATGATCCTCCCTGTACATATGGGGAAAGAGTAACTCTAGCCTTGGAACATAACTGTTAATGAGGTTCTGTTTACTTTCAGTTATGCATATGCAACAGCAGATAATAGAGACCCTCAATCTCAATCTGTCCGGTTTGTTGTGAGTTCCGCTTATACATTAAATTTGTTTGAACACACTGATATGGTCCTGGTCAGGTCCCCATCTAAGTGTCCAAAATTAGGTATGTAGAGTCTGCTCTCATAGTGGATTAGCATTTCCAGTGACCCAACCTGTTGGGGGTTCTAACATTGACTGATTGAGCACTTCTTCCTCTGCAGTTGCATAAGAGTCTCTGTTGCACACACATAAGACAACAGATTACTTCTCCTTATTCTGTATTGTTGTTTTTGAATATTGAATGTTATCATGATATCTTTAATAATGATATAACTGATATTGCCTCATGTTGGATGATGCTCTGTATATCCCCCCTCAACTGATCATCTATATAAATGTCATAACCCCCTGCCTGCATTCTGTCCCTATTTCCCAATGTTACTGGAACTCGGTATTCTACCCACCTCCACCATGATACTGAGTAGGCCTGTGGTAATTTGTCGCTGTGTGGCTCTTTGGGAAAAATTTGAAATAATTTTTCAGTCAATGTTGTTTGTGTAATAATGGATAATGTTCACATTATATATTTACCATTTAACAAGTACATTACCCTGAAACTCAACAGATGTGCTCATCACCATCAGTTAGGGGTATAACTATTCTGTTCAATATGTGTTTACATTACTACATAATAATCATGAATGTAGATTCATACCATCATTCAATTTGAGCCTTTCAATTCATTATATACAACCCTGCATGTCTATAGACATGACTCCTGAATTCACACCCCTCTGACTGACACCTACATCTATAGTTGCAAGGTACATATTGATGTATTATATGTATCTCTCTAAACAAACACACACATATATCTATCGAAAAATTACACTTCATTATATCTGTATTCTGTCAATTAGAAAGTACAGTATAACATCATCATACTTTATTTCATACACAGTGCACAATCAGAAATGGACAAGATTGTGCATTAATATCAAGGGTGTGGTGTGAACGGATCCCAGTATGGCAAGGTGCTGTGGAATCTCAGAGAACATCTGAAGGGGAAACAGACAACATCATGAGGGTAATGCATAGCATCTTCTAGGGTCACATGTGGTCATGACCCCACAGTAACCAACATCATATCATATAACACTCCATTTCATCGACATAACCATTAATGCACATACAACAACCATATGGTTGTCAGAATAAACAGACACTAGAAAACATGGATCATGTGATACTAAGCGATTCCACACACAGTGTGTTTGCATACATTACTGCTGATTGCTCAATAGATGATGTGAATCTTGAAAACATAGAGAGGAGGTGTTAGAAGAATCATGAGCTGTTATTATAGTACATTGTTTTTGCTCGGGACACTACAGTCCACCAATTAACATAACCATACTGATTCTGTCCTGTTCAATCAGCCTTCCCGGAATATGTTGAGGATGTGTAATACAACAAGGCCCTAACTTTGGTGCCCGTGGATCATCTCCCTTTTTGTTGTGGTGTGGGAGCCGGGTGGTGCCGGGTGGCTGGGGATCAGTTGGAGCTGGTGTTGTCTGAGATGAGGAGGAAGACATCTCGGTTTGCTGTTGTGCAACCGAAGGCTGGAGAGGTATGGGCTGCCATCGGAGTAGCTGCATTATCATGCGTCTCTCCCGACTCGCCCGTTCCTCATATCTCTCCATCCTTCGGTTGTGCCTCCTTATTTCAGCATGGAAAGCTAGAGTGCTAGCCTGGAGGGATCTATTGCCTGCCAGGATGGCGTTATTAAGGCAGCACTGCCTCTGGCTTAAGTGGATGATCCTTTCGTTGTTGGCGTGCCTGGTCATCTCTGAAACACTGGGCCAAAATCACAAACAATTGAGTGGGTGCTGGTAGCAAAGGGGCCGCAGGCGAGGACTGCAAGATTGGAGGCATTGGCTGTCTGGCTGGCGGAGGAGATGGTGAATAAGAGGGTGGCATCTCAGAGGGCGATACCTCAGTGGGTGGCAATGCAGAGGGTGGCAACGCAGAGGGTGACATTCCTGAGGGTGGCACAGCAAAGGGTGGCATTCCTGAAGGTGGCCACTGCTGCATTGGTGGCTGGAGCAGGCGCTGTGGTGGCTGCATGTAGGCCTGGGGGTCATGCCATGATGGGTGGCCCAGTGGACTATTGGACGGGTATCCATGGGCAACATAGGATGGCCTAGCATAAGGAGCAGCATGGTAAGAGTCAGCTTAGGATGAGGGCATCCATGCTGTGTGCTGCCCCCATTGCTGCGATGATGCTTGTGGCAGCTGGGAGGTCTGGGACCAGGACATGGCCGGTTGAGGTTGCCAGTACGGCTGTGGCCGGCTGTATGTTGCAGTTGAGGGCCCGGGCATCACTCCCACTCCTCATAATCCACTGTTGTGGATGGTCCCGGGCCCTCTTGGATGTCCTGGCCCTCATTTTCAGGCACTCCTGTTGCTGGCCTTCTGGGTACTGCAATGGAATAAACATATATTTCAGTTGGTTGCTATACACAATTGAGAGCTATGTGTTTCCATATCCTTGGCATCATGGTCACCTGTGATTGACTGTGGTGCTTGTGATGAACCACGGCCTGCATAATAAGCAATGTGGATCATGGCTCATATGAATGTGTACTGCATGTTCATCAGACACGTGCTCTGCTGGATCTGCTGTGCAGCGTGTGAGACTGACCAATCTGTGACATGTTCCCAGCAATGGTTGTTAATATGCAGCTGAGACATGGTCCAGGTTAGGACAGTACATGACACACATGCAGTCCTACAGACTCTGTATCCACATATGCTGCACAGCCAGATTTGTTCTCTCTATTGCAGTGGTGTCCAAAGTCAGGCCTGCATTTGTGGATAGCCATGCTGCACCCAGCTGAGAATATCATTCTCCAAGTCATTTAGTCTAATTGACTCATCTCTGCACATAAAGGAAATCCACATATCCCCGCCTGTGTGCGCCCGGCAGGTTTGACTTTGGACGCCCCTGCTCTATTGCATGTCAAATCAATCTGGATATAATTAGAAATGGTGCTCAGAATCAGTTTGCGGTGCAGCTATTGTCCAGACATATCAGTGATACAAATTATGAACATGATAGGTTTGCTAACAGGACTGACATGGTTAATGTCGCCCCAGATATCTTTAGTCAACCATAGGGCTTACAATGCTATTGTATGTCAATTATCCCTGTGTGTGGGCAGGGGTGTAGGAGGCCATATAATTCTTAAACAAGGGTGTGCAAGTTTGGTCCTGGAGGGCCACATACATGCCTGGATTTAATGATATCCCTGCTGTGCACAGGTGATTCAATCACCTCTTCAGTCATCCTGATTGACTCACCTGTGCACAGAAAGGATGTCTTGAAAGGCGGGCATGTATGTGGTCCTCCTTACCCACCCCTGTTCTAGAGGAATACAGCTCATTATATACAACAGACAGAATACAAGCCTATTTATACATACATACAGCATTTTATCTGCAGGCTTTTGGACACCCCATCCCCCCACAATTTCATACAAACATTTGTGTGATATGATATGATACTCAATCCAGTCCCTCACAGCCTGCTCCCATTCATTGTATGTGACAACGACTGCAGGCTCACCACCTGTACCATGTGCTGCTTCTGCCTCCTTGGTCATCTTCTTTTTCACCAGCACTACCGACACAGCTGTGCCAACTTGGGCTCAGGCCTGATTCCTCTGGCCTCTATTAACATCTCTCCCAAGTGGATTTACCTTACAAGTAAAGGCTGATAAATTGCAGAGTGCACTAATTGTGCCCAGGTGAGAGGGGTGTGGCTTGACTATTAAACTCGTATAAAAGGTTTTTGAGCTGTTTTGGGGCTGTTTGCAAGTAACCTTACAAGTAAAGGCTGATAAATTGCAGAGTGCACTAATTGTGTCCAGATGAGAAGGCAGAAGTTAATATAAACAGGAGAAGAGGCGAACTTGTGAGCTTGCTAGCATTTTTAGTATTAAGTGCAATTCTGGTAAAAGCGTAGGAGTTTAAATAAAAGGAGGGGCTTCAAAGAAAAGGGAGGGCAGATTTATAGTGCCAGGGGGAAAACTTTTTACAAATATATTATTTTATATTCTTTAGTTTTCCCACTGAAATTTTGTAGAATATAATAATAATTATGAGTCAGTCCAGTGGCAACCTCACTCAGTGTACATCCTGTCATATGTATGCAATACTGGAACAGATGATCCAGGGTCCATACCTCTGTGAGAGGTGTGAGCATGTTGCCTCTCTGGAAGCTCAAATTGGAGATCTGGAGAGGAGAATTGCAGCACTTAGTGATATTGCTCCACTGGAAAAGGGGTTGGTGCTCACTGAGCACAGTTTAGCTGGGCCTAGCATGGAGGGTGCGGCTGGGGCTAGTGAGGATGTCTAGGGAGGTAGCTGGGTTACAGCTAGAAGGGGAATCAGGGGGAACAGGAGGAGGCAGGCCAGTTCTGTGTTGACAAACACCAACAGATTTGCCAGATTCAGTGAAACTGTTGGGGATGTCCATTCAGGATTAGCAATGCCAGATAGAGCTGTTCCCTCTAACAGCCGGGAGAACAGTTCTACTGGAGGAGAGGGAGGGCAGAATAGGCAGAGCAACAGACAGGTTTTGGTTGTAGGGAACTCTATAATTAGGAAGGTAGACAGGGTGATTTGTCACCCAGATCCCAGCAATCGAACAGTTTGCTGTCTCCTGGGTGCTCGGGTTCGTCATGTTGTGGATCGGGAAGTCAAATTATTGGGAAGGGCTGGAAATGAACCGGCGGTCTTGGTACATATTGGTACCAATGACAAAGTTAGTGGAAGATGGAGTGTCCTAAAGAATGATTTTAGAGACCTAGGTAATAAGCTGACGGCAAGGACCTCATATGTAGTATTTTCTGAGATACTACCAGTGCCACGTGCTAGCCCAGGGAGGCAGAAGGAGCTTAGGGAGGTTAATGCATGGCTAAAGATGTGGTGCACTAAGGAGGGGTTTTGGGTTTTTAGAGCACTGGGCTGACTTCTCACTTCGGTACAATCTCTACAGCAGGGATGGATTGCACCTTAATGATGAGTGAGCTTTTGTGCTAGTGGATAGGATGGTAGAAAGGCTTGAGGAGTCTTTAAACTAGTAGGTGGGGGGGGGGACTAGATATAAGTAATGGGGTGGAAAGTGTAGAGGGTATAAGGGATGAATTAACAACTCATAGGGGAGGCGATGGGGGGAGGGGTAGTATAGTCAATAGGGAGGTAGTACTAAGTAACTCAAGTACAGTGGCAGGCACTTCAGAACTACAGACTCATTGCATAAGGTGTATGCTTGCTAATGCCAGAAGCTTGTCAGGAGAAATGGGAGAGTTAGAATTATTAGCAATTAATGAAAAATGGGATTTAATAGGCATTACCGAAACGTGGTGGGATGAATCTCATGACTGGACTGTTAATCTGGATGGTTATATCCTATTTAGGAAAGATAGAGGCAATGGTAAATGAGGAGGAGGGATTTGTCTGTATGTTGAGCCTGAATTTAAGCCTATAGTCAGAAAAGATATTTATGGTGCACCAAGTGATAAAGCTGAATGTTTGTGGGTAGAGTTAAATAGCGGAGCAGCAAATTCCAAAAGAATATTAGTAGGAGTATGCTATAAACTCCCAAATATAGCTGAAAGTGAGGAAATACAATTATTGTTACAGATTGGAAATGCAGCTAAGCATGGGCAAGTTCTAATAATGGGAGATTTTAATTACCCTGAAATAAACTGGATAAATGAGACCAGCAGTTCAGCTAAGGGGAGCATGTTCTTGAGTACACTCAGGGATCATTATCTGGCCCAGGTTATGCAAGAGCCTACTAGAAATGAAGCTATGTTAGATTTAGTCATCACAAATAATATTGATATAATATCAAATGTTGGAATAGGGCAGCCTTCGGGAAACAGTGATCACAACACAGTCTCATTTGAGATTGAATTAAAAAAACAAAATTTTAAGGGGCCAACAAAAACTCTTAATTTTAAAAGGGCAGATTTTTATGGTCTAAGGGCAGCAATACAAAGTATAGACTGGGACAGAGAACTGATAGGTAAAAACACTGAACATAAATGGACAACATTTAAATCCTTACTAAATATACATACACATTGGCATGTAGGAATAAAAGTAAAAGGAGTAAATCCCATCCAATGTGGCTTAACAATGATTTAAAGATCAAGATAGGGAGTAAAAAGAAGGCATTTAAATTATACAAACAAGAGGGGACAGAGTCTGCTTTACGGGAGTACAAGGAAATCAGCAAGGCTTGCAAAAGCGCTATTAGACTGGCTAAAATAGAAAATAAAAAATTAATTGCAAAAGAGAGTAAGACTAACCCTAAAATATTTTTTAAGTATATTAATGGGAAGAAGGCGAGGAAGGAAGCCATAGGAACATTAGAATGAGAAACAGGCCATCTGAAAACTAGTGACCAGGAAAAGGCAGATGAGCTAAATAGGTTATTTTCTTCGGTATACACAAGGGAGTTACCAGTGGTTGGGACACTGCAACATAATGGGGCTACACTACCTTTGCCAAATAATTGGTTAACACAGGAAGTAATCCAAAAGAGGTTGGAAAAAATAAATGTTAATAAAGCCCCGGGTCCTGATGGAATACATCCACGGGTACTGAGGGAACTGGGTTCTTTAATAGCCAAACCATTATATTTACTCAACACAGGGTCTCTACCAGATGACTGGAGAAAAGCAGATGTGATACCTATATTTAAAAAGGGAGCAAGAGCAAGTGGAGTTATAGACCAGTGAGCCTCACTTCTGTAGTGGGGAAGCTTTTAGAAGGGTTAATAAGGGATAATATACAAGAATATATCTATTTGAACAGGATTATAAGTAGGAGTCAACATGGATTTATGAGGGATAGGTCATGTCAAACAAATCTAAAAGACAGGAAGCAAAGGCTAAAAGGCTAAAAGACAGGAAGCAAAGGGTTGTTGTAAATGGAACATACTCCGATTGGACTAATGTGGTAAGTAAAGTTTCTCAGGGTTCAGTATTAGGTCCTCTCCTTTTTAACATATTTATTAATGACTTAGAGATAGGATTGGAGTGTGGTGTCTCCATTGTCGCTGATGACACGAAGTTGTGCAAGGTAATTAAATCAGATAATGATGTGCTTTCCCTCCAAAGGGATTTACATAATATTGAGGAATGGGCTTTGAAATGGCAGAAGAGATTTAATACGAATAAATGTAAAGTTATGCATCTGGGAAAGAAAAATAGAAAACGTTCTCATTTTTCAAGCACGTAAGCCTTGCGTTCTAACCTCGTATTTACGAGGCTACAATTTAATAAGGCTGATAATAATTTAGGAAGCGTATTCATTTTAACTGCATTGATTTTTCCAAACCACGAAATCTTAAGTGAGGAGTTCTTTGTAAATTTCTTTCAAAATGTTGGGATAATTGACATCATAGATTAATTTAGAGGTTTTGGGGATGCGAATTCCCAGATATTTTATATGATTCTGGGACCATTTAAATAAACATTTTTTGACAACAGACTAGTTTGGGTAGGGAGGTATTGAGCACATCACTTTTATTTGTGTTTACTTTAAAATCTGATATTTTACCAAATGTATGCAGTATATGAAACAAACCAGGAAGGCTAATTAGCGGCTCAGTAATGGTGCGTAAGATATCATCAGCAAAATGGCTGAGTTTATAATCTGTACCTCTTAGTTTGATACCGTTAAAGTCTGGAGATTCCCTTAGTGCTATCGCCAAAGGTTCAAGACACAGTGCGAAAAGTAACTGAGATAGCGGGCACCCCTGTCTTGTACACCCAGCTATATGAAACAGTTGCAATCTGAATACCTGGTATGATACATATGTACTTGGGGCTGAGTACAATGTCATAATACTTTTTATGAAACTTTTCGCTTAAGCCAAATCGAAGAAAGATCTCTTTCATATAAGTCCAATCGATTCTATCGAATGCCTTCTCGGCGTCTAAAGATAATAATATTAGAGGTAACTTTTTATTGGAGGTTATGACCATTAGGTTCAAAATTCACTTTGTATTATCAGGAGCTTCCCTACCTGGTATAAAGACCACCTGGTCTGTATGGATTACAGACGGCAGTAAACAACCCAGTCTATTTGCTAGAATCTTAGTCAGTCTATTTGCTAGAGTACAATTTAATATTGTTGTTGATTAAAGCTATGGGCCTGTAACTGCTACACTCCATAGGATCTTTGTTTTCTTTAAATTCCCTTTTCATGTTTTTCCCTGAAAGAAACTTATTAAATAAAAGTTTGAGATGAGGTAAAAGAGTCTCCATGTATTGCTTGTAATAATAATTAGTGAAGCCATCCGGACCAGGTGCCTTGTGGGACTTAGTAGCCTTGATTGCTATTCTAATTTCTTCTAATCGGAGATGCCTATAATTCAGTGTAAAACTGTTGAAAAGTCTTTGCATATTGATCTGGCTGGTGTACGGTATTGTTTTCTTTAGTTAACCATTTTGAAATAAATGAATTTGCCCTTTGTTATTGGAGTTTCCTAGCCAGCATTGTGTCTGGCTTATTGGAGTGTCTAAAGAATTTACATGGTCACCATTTTCTTTCTCAGAATCACCTTTAAGTCGCGTTTGCACCTAAGAATCTCCTCTTGTATTTGGGACGAGTGCTGGTTAGTTGTCTTGGACTTTTTTTTTTGATATTGGGACAAAAAGATTGGCTGTATGAGCTACCGCAGGTCTGACTTTGAGACCTGAGAACTACGGACTGGAGGGGAGAAAAAGGAGAGATGAAAGATGAGGGAGAGCAAACCAAAAACAGAACAATGGATTCAAAAACCCTTATGACAATCAATGCCGTGTATAGTAAACTGTTCTATGAAAACCTCAAGTAAATTAAGATATAACTGTGAATTAGACTAGTACAAATTAGTGTCACCAGTACACTTAAAGTGCTAACTACTTTTTCGTGAGGAAGAAAGAAGAAAAAAAAAAAAAAAAAGATGTATATATAAAAATAAAAATAAAATAAGAATAAAAAAAACAGTAATTTAAACTACTTAGAGGAAAAGCAGTCCTCTCAAAATTATGTGGTGAACCACCTAGTGTCCTAACCAGTGGATACTGAGATGTTACACCTGCTTAGGAAAGTTTAACTTAACCCCATAGGGGCACATTTATTACATTCTTAAATAATACAAGTTGATTTGTAAGCCCATATATATTTGGAAACAAATAAAGTAACTTAGGATATTGATATTTTAACACTTCAGGAAGATTCTCTCTAGTCATTGTCCCAATATACACATTTAATGCCTGAATTGAGTTATTAAAGGAAAGATAAGGATAGAGAAGAGGTTAAGAGAGTCACACTCAGGTCATTCTAGGAGTCTGTATTCTCCGGTCTCAACGTTGTTGTGGAGCTGATTCCGGAGGTGGGTTCACATTGTCCTGTAGCTATATATTCCAAGACAAAAGTAAGGTGATTTCCTCCTCCAAAGACCTGACACAATACACTTTCCCTTCTTTGGAAATGTTCAGCCAGAAAGGAAATCCCCATGTATATTTCCAGCCATGGTATGACTTCCAAGATGGGTTTCAGTGTTTTCCGTTTGAGTAATGTTGTGGAAGATAAGTCAGAAAAAATGCTCAGTTGGTGTCCCTCTACCTTGGGGATCCCATCTCTAGCCGCTCTCATAAACTTATCTTTAGTTGAGAAGTAGTGAAAACGTGCAATGACATCCCTTGGTCGTTCCGAAGTGGAGGAGTGGCCACCCAGCGTCTGTATTCTGTCCAATTTAAAGTCCTCCTCTGTCAGTTCTGGTAATAGAGGCTTCCAAAGCCCTGTTTCAGGTATATTCCTTATCCAGGTCTTCCTGGGCGGACTGCTGGAGGAATTGATCCTCCTTCAATAGAGCCACTTCTTCCTCTAGCTGCTTATGTGCACGAATCAAGTCATTGTATTTCAGCACCGCTTAGAATTTACTGCCTTGATTTCTGTAGACAACTCCGTAGCCACTTTTTGGATTTCCGTTTTAATCTCCGATCTAAAGTAGGATATCAGGTCTTTCAGGTCTTGGATGTCCGCCTTCATACTCGGTGCAAAGGCCTCCATGATAGGTTTAGGTGCTGTCTTTGTCGGTGTAGGAGCTTGTTGAGGGGCTGGTGAAGAGTACAATAAGCTTGTATGTCCTTGTTGAGACCACTCCCATCTCCTTCCGAAAACCTGAGTACAGGGTTTCAGTTTTACTTTATTAACTTGTCACTTTGTTTAGATCAGTGCCCCTGTACAGGGAGTGGTTTGTGTTTTTTACATAATAGAGGTCGCTGGCATATCGCATAAGAATAGAGGTGAGTTTGTGCCAGATCCTATGGTTTCAGGTGCATTTGTCTCTGTACTAACAAACTCTCTGTGTGTTTGTAGAACTTCTTGGGTAAGTAGGGGAGCAAAATGGTATACCACGTAATTGCATACTAAAGCCTATTCCATAAGGAATTGTTAGTAGTTGCAAAGTACAATCGTCATGATGACAGCTGAAGATCACAGCTTTGCGCCCCCCGAATAGCACGTTATAGTATCAGAACAGGGGTATTCTGAAGATCGATTTAGCAGCAGTATGGGTAGTCCCAGGGATGAGGTAATATGGAAATTTATCCAGGCTAGCCAATATATATAGTGAGACAGGTGTAGCACCACAACTTGGCCAGTAGATAGTGCTATTGTCTCATGAATGAAAAAAATGAGTTCTCTGCAAAATTAGGCTTCTTTGTTTAGTACCACAGATTATTCGCCAGGCCTGCCCTCTTCTTGGCTGTTTTGCCTGCTTCTTTGTAATAAGTGGGTATATTTATGGGGCTTAAGTCGGCCTTCAGGGATGATGGTGATGAGGGGGGCCTTGGTATATATGCCCAGATTTCCTCTGGAATATGTTTTATTTCTCTTTTTCAGGCCCCTGCTTTTTGCCTGTGTTATGCTGTTATTTTGCTCCAGCACCTACTTTGACATGTATTAGAGTACCCTATACCCGAGTACCTTCTGGTCCCTGGCCCCGGGTAGTTCCTGTATGGCGAGTGATGTCATAAAGCTTTGTCATGTGAACATTGCTAGTACCAGTATGGGGAATGATGTCATAAAGATCTGTCATTTGAATATTCCTACTTCCTTTATGGTGAGTGATGTCATAAAGTTCAGTCAAGTAAACATTCCTAGTTCCTGTATGGTGAGTAATGTCATAAAGCTCTGTAACATGAAAATTCATAGTTCCTCTGTGGCGAGTGAAGTCATAAAGCTCTATCACGTGAATCTTCCTAGTTCCTGTATGGTGAGTGATGTCATACAGCGCTGTCATCTTAACATTGCTAGTTCCTATATGTGAGTGATGTCATAAACTCTGACACGTTAACATACCTAGTTCCTTTATGGCGAGTGATCTTATAAAGCTCCATTACGTGAACATTCCTAGTTCATATATGGTGGGTGATGCCATAAAATTATGTCATATGAACATTCCTACTTCCTTTATGATGAGTGATATCATAAAGCTCTGACACTTTAACATTACTAGTTCCTGTATGGCATTTCATGTCATAAAGCTCTGTCATGTGAACATTCCTAGTTCCTTTATAGTGAGTGATGTCATAAAGCTCAGTCACATAAACATTTCTAGTTCTTGTATGATGAGTGATGTCATAAAGTTCACTCATCTGAACTTTCCTCATTCCTAGTTCCTTTTTAGTGAGTGAAGTCATAAAGTTTTGTAACATGAACATTCTTAGTTACTGTATGGTGAGTGATGTCATAAAGCACTGTAACATGAACATTACTAGTTCCTCTTTGGTGAGGAATGTCATAAAGCTCTGACGTGATCATTCCTAGTTCCTGTATGGTGAATGATGTCATACATCTCTGTCATGTCAACATTTCTAGATCCTATATGGTGAGTGATGTAATAAAGCTCTGTCATGTGAACAATCCTAGTTCCTTTGTGGCGAGTGATGCCATTAAGCTCCATCAGGTGAACATTCCAAGTTCTTATTTTTGAGTCAAGTCATAAAGCTTTGTAACATGAACATTCTCAGTTCTTGTTTGGTGAGTGATGTCATAAATCTCTGTCATTTGAACATTCCTAGTTCCTTTATGGAGAGTGACGTCATAAAGCTCTGTCAAGTGAACTTTGCTAGTTTCTGTATGGTGAGTGATGTCATAAAGCTTTGACACTTTAACATTCCTAGTTCCTATATGGCAAGTCATATCAGAAAAGCTCTCTCACTTGAACATTCCTAGTTCCTTTATAGTTAGTGATGGAATAAAGTTCAGTTGTTTGAACATTCCTTGTTCCTTTATAGTGAATGAAGTCATAAAGCTTTGTAACATGAACATTCTTAGTTACTGTATGGAGAGTGATGTCATAAAGCACTATAACATGAACATTTCAAGTTCCTCTATAGTGAGTGATGTCATAAAGCTCTATTAAGCGATCATTTCTAGTTCCTGTATGGTGAGTGATATAAAGCTCTGTCATAAAGCTCTGTCATCTTAACATTGCTAGTTTTCCTATATGTAAGTGATGTCATAAAGCTCTAACACGTTAACATACCTAGATCCTTTATGGCGAGTGATGTTATAAAGCTCTATTACGTGAACATTCCTAGTTCCTCTATGGTGGGTGATGTCATAAAATTATGTCCTGTGAACATTAATAGTTACTGTATGGTGAGTGATGTAATAAAGCTCTGACCCATGAACATTCCTAGTTTCTTTTTGGTGAGGGATGTCATAAAGCTCTGACACTTTAACATTCCTAGTTCCTATATGCCGAGTCATGTCATAAAGCTCTCTCACTTGAACATCTTTATTTCCTACATGGTGAGTGATGTCAGAAAGCTCTGTCATGTGAACATTCCTAGTTCCTTTATAGTGAGTGATGTCATAAAGCTCAGTCCCATGAACATTTCTAGTTTTTGTATGATGGGTGATGTCATAAAGTTTAGTGATCTGAACATTCCTAGTTTCATTTTAGTGAGTGAAGTCATAAAGCTTTGTAACATAAACATTTTTAGTTACTGTATGGTGAGTGATGTCATAAAGCACTAACATGAACATTACTAGTTCCTGTTTTGTGAGTGATGTCTTAAATCTCTGTCATGTGACAATTCCTAGTTCCTGCATGGTGAATGATGTCATAAAACTCTGTCATTTGAATATTCCCAGTTCCTATGTGGTAAATGATGACATAAAGTTCGCAGGCGAGCAGTCAAGGCAATGAACACGCAGGACTTAGCCAGAAAGGAGCGACAAAGGCACTCCTGTGAGCCGCACAAATCGTGGGGAGCTAATCACACATTGAAACACGTGGGACTTAGCCACCAAACACGCGGGACAAAAATTTTAAAAATAAAAAAATACAACAAACATCTCACACAGCACGGGGGAACAGCCAGAACATCTGGGAGTGATGTGGAACGCAAATTTAAGGCGATTTCTGCACTCGAAAATTGCCTAAGCAAGAAAAAAATGGCCGCCCAGAAAAATTAAAACGAGCCCTCACGACTTCGGACTGCGCAAAACACAGCCAACTGCATATCACTTTCACACAGGAACGTACGAAGAACAAAATTCCACTTTTACAAAGAATGGAAAATGCTCGTGAACCGTGTAGGACATAGACAAACAACGCGATTTTACAACCCTAACTTGCAACTAATAACATTACGAATCTAAAATGGTGCTTTACACAACTAAACCAACGGTTTGCCCTCACGCACGCAGACTTTTTCTAATGCACAGTTGGGACACTGATTCACTTTCTCCTCGGGGCAGCAACAGTACAACTGTACATTGTATGCTGCAGGAAAATAAAAAAAGATTGTAAGGTTTTCAGGCTATTGATTGCTGGATATATTCATTAGAAATAGGTAAAGTATATAAATTTATTAAGTAACTAATTAATTATCACTTAAAAATATATGTGCTCAGAGGAGCAAAAGTATACAAGAGGAGAGGCTCACAATGAGCGCCAAAGGTCCTCAGAGTACAAAAAGCTTTACATTGTGTGGCAAACAGCATTGCCATGGCTTCACATTTTATTTCCCCTGTAATTTTTGACTGGCAAGTGGCTAATAAAAATATAAGGGATATCTACTAATTTTATAACCACGTTGGCACTGAACAGGAGGCCAATAACAGGCATCAGGCACACAGGCAGGGTGCATAAAGCAGGCTTTGGGGGCCTAGAGATTTGCAGAAACAGAAGCTGCATGACCACTGATGTGAGTGGTCTGGTGAGTTCCCCTTAGGGGTGATTGAAGGAGGATTACTCACTGAGAAAGAAAAGGAAGGTGGAGGGACAGAATAGAGATTATTAATGGGGGATGCCTTTGTCAGGGACAAGAAAATATCCAAGTAATGAACTGGCTGTAGGGCTGGTACACTAGGGCTTCATGCACAGAACAATAAAGAATAAGATCAGTGTATGCTGTGCTATCATGGATAGCTTTTTAAAATCTAAATAGAAGGACTGGGTATACACAATTAGGAACTCCGGTGTCTCTATGTCTTTTACTTAATAATTGTCTGAGAGAGGCCATTTAAGTTTGGCACCAATCTTGCCTCAAGTGTGGGGGTGGAGGCACAGTTCAGTGGCCATCCTGTAAAAACACAGCACAACACTCTAAATAAAAGAGACATCTCACCTCTAAAGGAGTATACCGACTTGGAATATAAAAATCAGAATACCCTGCTCAAGGACAATACAGCCTGAGATATTCTAATCATTTTACAAGCCAGAGATAACTGGAAAAACAGCTCAACTACTTTTACTAAATATGATCTCACACTGCAACTGCGTGGCCAACTGAGTAAACTGAAAGCTTGTAAGCAACATAGAAATTAAAAAGCTAATACAGTTCATAGACTGCATCAATATTTAAAAAGATTATGATTTGAATTGAATGTTACTACCTACAGGGCTCTGCATGCACATAGGAACCTAAGCAGCATTGTTTGAATAAACTACTCTTTGTAAAGCTTATTACAAGAATAAATCAATTTTAATCAGGTGTCTCCTACTACCTCTGACCGTGAAGTTTAAAACAATATATCCAAGAGGTGTTTAACATTTTTGCAAACAGGGGAAAACCCAAGAAACATATTGTTAGCAAAAGCATTACTGACTTCTGCAGAACGCCTTTTCCCCAGCGGCTTCTTTCACAAGGATCGGGCTCAGGACTCTCGGAAACTACTGATAATGAGGAGTAATCAGATCACACCTCACAACAAATGGAGTTGGCAGATTGCTCATTGGCAAAGATAGAAAAAATGTTGCACGAAAAAAAAACAAAGGCAGTAGATGGGCTGAGGAAGGACATTCACTCTCTTGGACAGAGAACGCAACTTTTAGAAGAGATCATGGATCAGATTGTAGAAACTCAGAAGCAAGACAAACATGAGATTGCTCAAAATTCCTCAAAAATACAGGAGCTGGAGGAGAAAGTTGAAGACTTGGAAAACCGCTCCCGCAGACATAACATTGGACTTAGAGGGATTCCAACCATAATGACTGATTTACAGCAATATGTCAAAGGGGTAATCAGTACTATCTTGTCGGCGTATCCTGAAGAGCGGTGGGAAATCGAAAGAGCCCATTGGGCCCTTGGATCAACTAAAGGCCAAAATATGCCTAGGGGTGTAATTATCAGGTTCACACAACAAAGATCCAGGGACCTGCTACTTACAAAAACTAGAAAAATGCCAGAGATAAGGGGTTGAGATGTGACTCTTCTTCAAGTTTACATAAACTTGTCCCTGGTTACTCTGCTCAAACGGAAGGCAATGAAACCATTCCTGCAAATTCTGGCAAAATCTAAAATTCTCTACAAATGGGCCTTCCCGTTTGCACTCATTTTCTAATATAAGGGCTCAACCTACAAGGTGCATTCATTTGTAGAGAGCCAAGCACTTCTGACTCGCCTCCGCACCTAAATAAAGATGAGGAACCTGAGCAGTGAAATAGCTCTTCACAAGTCACCAGGCCACAGAAAAACTGGACAGAGGTTACAAGGAACAAACGGACCAGTAAAGTGGCTGGAACTTCATCCCCTGGTCCCAGGAGACAGAGACAACATGGAACTCAACTCAAAATGATAGATCTTCACTTATTAACTGTATCATAAGGACCCTAACAATGGAACAAGGGCGATATTTCGGTCTTCGTCTGTTGTCAAGAATAGGAAGGGAGTGAACTTTGAACATAATTCACTAAGAAGATCCAATTTGGGGATTTGTTCAAGACCTAGAAGGGACATTAAATGTTTGGAAGATCTGTTGGATATCTGGAAACTTACGTGAATGGCTTTAATATATATATGTTCTTGTGATGTGTAATTTTTATATGAATAGCCTGATATACAAAGGAAAGTGAAATAAGAAATATCCTTGTAAAGGCTAATTATTGATTTATATTGTTATTGCGTGTTAGCCCTGGTATGAAGCCAGATAGGTAACCAAATTGGTTTTGGTAGTTAATTTCAAAGAAAACTTTATCCCTTTATCCTTTAATGAATATTATGGCCAGTTTGATTTTAGCCCGCCAACTTAATCATTGGAGATCTCGCAAGAGATATGGGAGAAAAAGTAAATTTTTCATAAATGTTATTATGTTTTTGTTTTGTTTGTTATATCTAATATCCATGATATCTTTGCTTGGCATTCAGGATGTCTTAGCTGTTGGATGGCTGATTGAGGAGTCTGTTTCAGAGCCCGGGGGCCTGGGGGGGATGGGGTCTGGGGCAGAACCCTTGGTATCTTCAGTTTTTCCAAGATATTGCTCACTACAGTAAAACTGACACCCACTCAATAGCCAAATGACAGACTGTAGATATACATTTTTTTTTTTATAACAAGTAATTTTTATTAGGCAATGGTGAATCACATCACAAAAAATATACATTCATATCCAGTAGGTACAACTTTCACATATATAGATTTCATTTTGTACTCAGTATCTGCAAATCTAGGGCCCTATTAAATTCGAGCTGCGGATGAATTCGTATCTCGCAAAGGCCCATCGTAAGTCGATTTACGATATCCGAGTCGACTTGCGATTGACTTGCGAATGACTTGCGTAATTTCGGACTACTTTGCCGAGATTTGCCTCCGATAAGCGCTACGTAGTAAGTAGCGGACAAGAATTCCTTGCGTAGACGCTCGTATCTCGCAAATTCGCTAAGTGCACAAAAGACCCACGTAAAATGGTTTACGCATTACGTACAGACAACTTAAAAATCTAAAAGTGAGTTTAACAGAGGAAAAGCATGGAAGGCCATTACAATTGATTTAACCATCCCCTCCCCCCACCAAAGCCAAGGCATTATACAACCAATTAGTTGTTACATTTTGAATGAAAAGCCATGCTGCAGCTTACATAAACCAAAATTAAAGACACACTACCTGATTACATAAAAACACTAAAACATCAAGAAAATGCAATATTAACCCTGTTATTTTGTATACATGTTGCTCATCACATCTACATTTGGGAACACAAATATGGGGCACATGGAGAATGTGAATATGTCCTGTTCAGTCTTTCGGTCGGGTCCGACTCTGACCCTCTGTCACTGCTTTCTTACAAAGTTCCTATGCTGGTGAGACCGGAGTGGATTGTCAGTTCTGCTGTCACTCTCCCACCCACAATGACCCTTAATGGGATAGCTCACAGCTTCATTGAAATACACAATACCTCTTGTTTGGTCTTTCGGTCGGGTCCGACTGTGACCCTCTGTCACTGCTTTCTTACAAGGTTCCTATGCCGGTGAGACCGGAGTGGGTTGTCAGTTCCTTCCCCAGTGGTTTGGGATTTGGCCCTGCATTCAGCTTTCCCTCTCACCCCCACAATGACCCTTAATGAGATAGCTCACAGCTTCATTGAAATACACAATACCTCTTGTTTGGTCTTTCGGTCGGGTCCCACTCTGACCCTCTGGCACTGCTTTCTTACAAGGTTCCTATGCCGGTGAGACCGGAGTGGGTTGTCAGTTCCTTCCCCAGTGGTTTGGGATTTGGCCCTGCATTCAGCTTTCCCTCTCCCACCCACAATGACCCTTAATGGGATAGCTCACAGCTTCATTGAAATACACAATACCTCTTGTTTGGTCTTTCGGTCGGGTCCCACTCTGACCCTCTGGCACTGCTTTCTTACAAGGTTCCTATGCCGGTGAGACCGGAGTGGGTTGTCAGTTCCTTCCCCAGTGGTTTGGGATTTGGCCCTGCATTCAGCTTTCCCTCTCACCCCCACAATGACCCTTAATGAGATAGCTCACAGCTTCATTGAAATACACAATACCTCTTGTTTGGTCTTTCGGTCGGGTCCCACTCTGACCCTCTGGCACTGCTTTCTTACAAGGTTCCTATGCCGGTGAGACCGGAGTGGGTTGTCAGTTCCTTCCCCAGTGGTTTGGGATTTGGCCCTGCATTCAGCTTTCCCTCTCACCCCCACAATGACCCTTAATGAGATAGCTCACAGCTTCATTGAAATACACAATACCTCTTGTTTGGTCTTTCGGTCGGGTCCCACTCTGACCCTCTGGCACTGCTTTCTTACAAGGTTCCTATGCCGGTGAGACCGGAGTGGGTTGTCAGTTGTGCTGTCACTCTCCCACCCACAATGACCCTTAATGGGATAGCTCACAGCTTCATTGAAATACACAATACCTCTTGTTTGGTCTTTCGGTCGGGTCCGACTCTGACCCTCTGGCACTGCTTTCTTACAAGGTTCCTATGCCGGTGAGACCGGAGTGGGTTGTCAGTTCCTTCCCCAGTGGTTTGGGATTTGGCCCTGCATTCAGCTTTCCCTCTCCCACCCACAATGACCCTTAATGGGATAGCTCACAGCTTCATTGAAATACACAATCCCTCTTGTTTGGTCTTTCGGTCGGGTCCCACTCTGACCCTCTGTCACTGCTTTCTTACAAAGTTCCTATGCTGGTGAGACCGGAGTGGATTGTCAGTTGTGCTGTCACTCTCCCACCCACAAGCGCAGCAAACACACACAGAAGGTTTGCAGAGGCACAATGAGCACCAGCCAACTCACCTCCATCAGGGGTAATCGCCACTTCTCTTATCCAAGGAAGTCCCACGACATTGCTGGTGGCCATGTGCCAAGATGACCATTCATTCCCATTTGGTGACCTCCCATTATGTTCTGCTATTCATCAATTTACATTAGTTTCGATTGCTAAGTGATGTTGGGGAAGTGCGTGTGAGAGCAGAATTGACGGACAAATCAATAATCACTGGAGAAGGAACTGACAACCCACTGCAGTATCACCTATCATTATCCTTTTAGGCCCACAGGGGAATGTTCCTACTCCCCATTCCCGCAAATTGTACTTGGCCTGTGCATTAACCCTTTATTATGCATAGATTGTAGATCAATTAGATGCATTATATGATATCTAATGCTATTAGGACTATTATTCCTCTTAGTATGTATGGATCTATTGCAGGTTAACTAGTGCTAATTAGTTTACAGCTATAGTAATGTGACACTAATGTGATGCATGTGGATGTCCCCTAACCCCAACCATTGAAAACACACCGACATGGGGAGAACAGGATAACACAGCTTTATTTTTGGACACAGACCACAATCAGCAGTGGTCAAGACTGTGCATTCACAGAACGGTATAACAAAACTTTATTTGTGGACACAGACCACAATCAGCAGTGGTCAAGACTGTGCATTCACAGAACGGTATAACAAAACTTTATTTGTGGACACAGACCACAATCAGCAGTGGTCAAGACTGTGCATTAATATCATGGGTGTGGTGTGGGCGGGTCCCGAGAGAGCAAGGGGCTAAATAAAAAAAAGGGGATACCTACAGGGGTCAATCTAATAGTCTAGAATAAGCATGATGCATAGCACCTACCAGGGTCACATGCTGCAACCGGAACCAGAAATCTCTCCATTTAACTGAAGAAACCATTAGAGTGCACGGCACTTACAACTTGTCTGGATCTGTTCAATTGAACAAATGATTTAACCTCTGGACTGTGTAATCCAATCCAGTTTCACACATACAGTGTGGTGTGTGAAATTGCCCACAAAAATGAATGGTCCACAAAATACAAAAAAGGCGGAGGAGGCTAAAAAAAACTAATGACAATGCATGTACAGTAAAGTGCTAAATACTGTACCAATATACCAACTCACCTGATTCCCATCTGCAAGCTATACTAACTATTAGCTAGGTCTATGGATAATGAGTAATATGGGCAAATAGCCATTAATATGGACAGGACACAAAGGTCAGCAGCCACATTGACTGTTTCTTACATCAGACCCAAGGATCTGTTCTCAGACCGATATTGAGGTCAGGATCACATGCTTTATTAGTGCATATATTAATGCTGGCTGTCATTAACATGCCATTGTGAGACTTTGCAAGTCCACCGCCATAGCGGTATTAGTCTACATTTCAGCTAACAACAATCATGTCTGAGATATCTGGCAATATGATAGCTTTAAGATTGTGGGAGCTACATGTTAAGGAGGGGGCTGTCATTGGAGTAATGTCTACCTGAGAGGCACTTGTAAAACCTTACGCCTCATATAATTCCTCCACTATGCTTGCAGATGCAGGAGATGCCTTCATGGGCCTGAATTGTACCTAAAACAAAACAAATGGAAAGAATAACAAAGAGAAAACATAAAATCTAAGGGCCTAAAAAAAAAGGGGACTGCAGCATCCCTTCCCAACAGCATTCCCCAGTGACCATCAATTGGTGGCATGCTCAACCGAACCCTACGTGTCCACAGAGAAGAGGATCATGGACCATGTGATGGGAGGTAGCCATCTGCATACAAAATGTCACCATCACATAGGCAAAGATCCAAAACTCTGTAGCCAGGCTAGATGAGGTCAGCATTGTGACCAATAGATTGTCACTGAGGAGTGCTGTTGAGAAGGCACAATTATGTCCACAGCCCCTAGGTCCTCCTCCGCCTGGGCACAGGACCTGCATCGTCCGCGGCCGGACGCCGTCTCCTTGGTGGTGGGGGAGCAGGAGGAGGTAGTGGCACCACGGGTGGTGGTGGCGGCGGAGGCATGGTGGAAGGAGAGGAGGGGCCAGGCTGCTGTTGGCTGGTGACCTGCCCCGTTCCCAGCAGCCTGACCAAATGCTGCTCCAGCCTACGATGATGGCTCCTCTCCTCCCTAAAGCGCCTGTCCAGGCTGCGCCTCATGCCAGAGATGTTGGCATCAATCCTATTCACGGCGGCCAACAACTCCAGCAGCGCAGCCTCGGTCGTTGGTGGTGGGGGTTCGGGTCCTGCTGGCAGGGCCGGGTGGGAAGATGGCGGGGACAGAGTGGGGAGGATCTGGGACCCGGCTGGAGACAGGGGCTCTGATGTTGTTGTCCCCGGTGGCTCAGAGTGTGGGGAAGGAGGAGCTGTGGCATATTCCACTCCTTCTGAGGGCCCCGGCGAGATGGCAAGTCTTTGGAGGAGGGGGACAGTCGGGCTCTGGACAGGGGGGCTGTCAACGACCACGACCTCCCCCTCCGAAGAGCCAGGGCCCTCGGATGAGCCTGTAGCCTCCTCCCCCTGAGCGGTCTCCTGCGGGGCGGGGGCTGACGGCCCCGCTCGTGGCTCATCACTGGACCCAGACCTCCTACTGGATGCTGAAATAGAGAAAAGAAAGGTACATGTCATTAGTATGCTGATCAATACATTGATATGTTTTCACTCCTAACTATCTGACATCTAGGCCTGAACATGGATGATTCTCCTAATTGCAACTCCCATTAGCTCTCATTTGCTAGATTGGATCTATTCTTTGGTTTCTTGTCTTGACCTCTCCTGGCTCCTAACACTGTCTGGATTTTGCCTGCGGTTTCACTCCTCACTATCTGACATCTAGGCCTGAACATGGATGATTCTCCTAATTGCAACTCCCATTAGCTCTCATTTGCTAGATTGGATCTATTCTTTGGTTTCTTGTCTTGACCTCTCCTGGCTCCTAACACTGTCTGGATTTTGCCTGCGGTTTCACTCCTAACTATCTGACATCTAGGCCTGAACATGGATGATTCTCCTAATTGCAACTCCCATTAGCTCTCATTTGCTAGATTGGATCTATTCTTTGGTTTCTTGTCTTGACCTCTCCTGGCTCCTAACACTGTCTGGATTTTGCCTGCGGTCTGTAACTGCATAGGCTGCATTGGGCGCACCAGTACATGGACTCTATTGCTTAATTACTCTTGGGGTGGCCAGGAATGACAGTGATTTGTCAGCTTCATGGATTTAATGATACATCCATCCATCCCTTGTTAATTCCATGGAGCTGACATGTCAGTGTCCTTGTTGGTCACCATGTGTAGTGTGTGTGATGCACATGTGGTGGCATGTTGGTGTATGTGATATTCACCTGAACTGGAGGCTGGGTCGTGCTGGGCCACCGGGGATGAAGCTCCAGCTGCGGGCGATGGTCCTAAAAAGTCCCTTGCGATCCTCTCCCACTCCTTATAGGCGACACTGTGTCCCTCCGCTTCTCTGGCCATCTTCCTTTTCACCGTGGCCCTGATATCCACATATCTGTGCTTCAAGGACCTCAAGCCCCTAGGAACCGTGGACACCTCCTTCATCACTTCCACTACCTCCTTCCAAGCCTGAGCCTTAGGCCCAGGCTTCGCTTCCCTTGCCACAAGGATGACGGGCCGGTCACGGATCACACCCAGGAGGACCATATTCTCCTGGGGCGTATAATTACGGGCCCTGCGCCTGCCCTTGCCAATAGCCCCTTGCTCTCTCGACTGTGCTGGGGGACCCTGGCCTCCCTGCACTCTTCCTGAGGCCTGTCCCTTCCCCAAACTACCCCGCCCCCTGGGAACAGGCCCCTTCCCCTCTGTCCCTCCTCTACAAGTGCCTCTGTCTCCCTCCTCCTCCTCCTCCTCCTCCTCCTCCTCCCCCCCCTCTGGGGACCACTCCTCCTCCTCCAGGGACACCTCCTCCTCTGGGGACACCTCCTCCTCTGGGGACACCTCCTCCTCCCCCTCCGGGGACACCTCCTCCTCTGGGGACACCTCCTCCTCCGGGGACACCTCCTCCACCTCTCCTCCACCCTCCACTACACTCTCCTCACTCTCCTCACTCTCCGCTCCTCTCCTCTCCTCCTCTCTCCACCTATCTCCTCCCTCCATGCTCAAATAATACAAAAATAAGGATAACTCAAAATAAGTGTAACTGTTATATATGTGATGGAAACAAAAGTGTATGTTCTATGTGTTTTTACTAACTGTTGGGGGATGCGGTGCAAAGGTTGGGGGGGGGGGGGAGGTGTGTGTTGTGTGTCCTAACGCTATGTATGTCTCTATGTGTCTTTAATCTATGTGTCAGGCAAATATGTGTAATGTGTAAATATGTGTAACTCTTACGTGTAAATATGCTAGTAATAAAATACAAAGAAATCAAAAAGAGTGCGCCTACAAATCAAAAGAACGATAAAGAAATAAAAGTATTACTGGAATGTCTGTTGGAAAGAAAAGATGTGTGTGCTATGTGTATTTAATAAGTGGTGGGGGATGGGGTGTGTTGGGGGATGGGGTGTGGTGGGGGGAATGGGTGTGTGGGGTGTGTGTCCTAACTATATATATGTCTCTATGTGTGTTATTTAATCTATGTGTCTTGCAAATATGTGAAATCTGTAAATATGTGTAATGCTTAAATGGAAGGACTTATGAAATAGACAATGCAAAAAGAAAAAAATAACTAATCTCCCTCTCTCCAAAGTACTAATCTCAAAGACTCTCTCCCACCTGCTCCTGAAACTGCGTGCTAACTCCAATGGCTCTTACAACACAGTCAGCGCATGGGTTTGTATCACTCACATTTATAAGCTCATACTGTCAATCAAATTCTTAGCTCGTACGTGATTGGCTGAGAGGCGTGTCTCGCTAGGACGTCCCCTTATCAGCTTGCGAGCGCGCCAACAGACTCAGCCAATTACATTCGCACGTATAGTGTCAGGCCGCCAAGTGCGTATGTAATTGGCTGAGAGTCCCAATACATACGCACTTGGCGTCCCGCGTTGGGCTTCTCAGCCAATTACATACGCACTTGGCGTCCCGCGTTGGGCTTCTCAGCCAATTACATACACACTTGGCGTCCCGCGTTGGGCTTCTCAGCCAATTACATACGCACTTGGCGTCCCGCGTTGGGCTTCTCAGCCAATTACATACGCACTTGGCGTCCCGCGTTGGGACAGCCAATTACATGCGGCCAAGTGCGTATGTAATAGGTTGAGAGGCTTCTTGACCTAAAATCATCAGCTGGAATGCCATGTAAAGATCCACAGGTGACCAATGGCAAAGCAGAAATTAACGTGCCTAATACCAGATCATGCAATCAACAAGCTATATAACCCCATCCCCAACAAGTCATCAGCATGTCTGAAACAGCATGGATGATCATGTGAGAGGGATGAGGGCTAGGATGAGTGGGCGTATGAGGTTGAGACGCTTTTGTGCAGCTCAACTAGCACAGTATGAAGACCAGGAAGCAAGGTGTGTGATTGAGGGGGTGATGGGGAGTGGCAGAGAGGAATGTCTGGGAGTGAATGAGGGTGTGAGTGGTGATGTGATCCATGCTGGGGCAGAACCAAGCCAGGCAAGGGAATTACCACAGGCCATGCCTAGTATCGTGGGGGTGGATCAGGGAGGAGAGAGAGCTCCAGTAGCACAGGGACAGATGGATATAGGGCCACCTGCACCCAGGGAGGCTGACAATGTTGTCGGTGATCAGCTGCTGGGGGGAGTACAGGATGTGTTGGCTCAGGCAGAAGGGGGGGAGCCTGACCAGGAGCCTGACCAGGAGCCTGACCAGGAGCCTGACCAGGAGCCTGTGAGGAGGCGGGCACCCAATGTGTACAGGGAGAGACTCACATTAGAGGGGTTAACTGATGGGGAGGTGTATGAGCGTTTTCGGCTGACCCGTGCCAGTCTTTGGGGGCTCTATGAGGTTCTCAGAGCGGACCTTGAGCCTCGCTCACGGGCAAATAGAGCCATCCCAGGAATGACACGGATGTTAGTTGCAATACACCTCCTTGCTTCTGGGAGCTTTCAGACCACCCTGAGCATAGCCGGAGGAATGTCTCAGCCAAGCCTCTCGAATTGTCTGAGTGCATTCCTCCGTGCTATTGGTCGTAGAGCTGCCAGATACATCAGTTACCCTAACACTGCTGAAGAGATCTCGAAGGTGAAGTTCGATTTCTTCCAATTAGGAGGTATCCCCAATGTGCTTGGTGCTATTGACTGTACACACGTGGCACTGATACCTCCTAGAGAGCAAGAAGCGCTGTACAGAAATCGTAAGCATTATCATTCAATCAATCTACAGGTTGTTTGCGATGCGAACATGCGCATACAAGGTGTGTTTGCAGGCTTCCCGGGAAGTGCTCACGACGCCTATATCCTGCGTGCATCCGGAATATATGACATCTTTGAGTCCGGCAGATTTCCATCCGGATGGCTACTGGGTGAGTACACATTAGTAATGGCAGTCAACCATATCTTACTATGACTGGATACAATAACACATACGGTACATCATGTTTCCCTCTATTGATCTGATGTTCACATGTGCATTACGGAGTAATACGACCAAAGCCAGAACAGAATAGCTCATTGCTGGCCAGAACCCTGTGTTAGCTTGGCCAAACAGTATGCAGTTGACAACAACATATGACAAAAACCATAACTGATTAATCATTAGGTTTATGTTCTGATGCATTCCATTGTATCCTGTGACATGGACATCTCTAGTCTACATAACGTGTTGTGTGTTCTTGTACGGCCTATGTAAGTGAGATGTCTTCAGAATTCATCTGATAGAGGAGAATTAATATTGTTTGGCAAACTTTTTCTTGCCTGAATATATCCCGGAATAAACATGAATTAGCTTACCTTGAAGTTATCAAAATCTCCAAGGTCTTTTGGCATTTGCGTTTGATCGTGTACGCCCCTGGGAAATTCCACCTGAATTAGCATCACATTTACGTTCACAAGAATACACGATCACTCTTCACCTCAGACCTCTGGCATGTGCTCTTTACAAGAACTGCAACAGTGACTTCCTGTGCTCTCTACCAGTAGGGTCGCAATATGTACCCTGTTGTATTTCCCTTGTATCTCCGCCTCATGTAAGTGTCCTGTGGGTGTGAACATCTGGATTTTCCATTTGTTGAAATTACATTATAATTGATCTGAAGCTTCAGATAGAATCCATGTGTTAATACCCTACTAATTATCCTATCAGATGCATCCATGATCCATCTCCCTTACATATATCTTTAACTGTGTATTAGCCACAGCGATGTGTTGATAGGTCATGATGACGATATTTGGCCATATGCTTTGTCAAACATCACAACATCCTATTCATATCAACATCATATTTTATTTACACCAGGTGATGCAGGATATGGGTGTTTGCCGTGGTTGTTGACCCCTGTGAGCAATCCCCAGACTCGGGCAGAGGCGCGGTATAATGCTGCTCATAAAACCTGCCGGAATGTAATTGAGCGCACCTTTGGTGTACTAAAGATGCGCTTCAGATGTTTACATTCCACTGGGGGGGCTCTACAATACAAGCCCCAGAAAGTTTGTCGCATCATCGTTGCCTGCTGCTGTCTGCACAATATAGCACTACAGGCCAACTGTCTGGGGGACATTGATGCGGCTCCGCTACCTGTGGAGGAAGAGCCTTTATTTCACCCTGAAGTGGATAATCTGCAGGGGTCACAACAACGTGCCCGCCTAATTCGTGAGTACTTCACATGTAAGTACATACCCAATATGCATGGAATACAGCCTAATGTATCTGGATTATGCCTAACTCCCAAATCCACCTTTATCCATCTCCCTTGTCATACAGAATTCCAACCAGTCCACAGTAGAGGAGAGTTCCCTGACGTTGTCAATGTTTGTACACTGGAACAAGCCACATGATCAGTTACAGGTAAGTAAGCACACATTCCCATACACATCTTAAGTACTGACGGTTAGAAACATCAATGGCATAGATAATTTGAGTGGATTATATATCCCACTATGTCAATGTATATATGCCCCACGTTACATTGTTATCTAGTAATTTAGATTGAAAAAAGACTTTAGTCCATCAGGTTCAACCTCTATAGATCTATGATCTGCAATACGCAGAATTATTGTTAATTGATCCAGAGGAAGTCACCGAAAAACAAAAAGTGAAGCTTTACCAATTGTCTACACAGGGACGAAAAATATAACATTCCTTCCTGACCCCAGATACTGGTGATCGTATTCATCCCTGGATCAATACTCCCTATCTCTTTATCCAGGATAGCCCCTAATGCCTGTTTGGTTTTGTAATGTAAAAAGATACCCAATCCCTTTTTAAAGTCACCTACAACCTCTACGGACCAGGATTGCTCACATTGTCTGATCCTGCAAAACCACATGAAATGGGATCCAAATGTGGTTGAAAAATACCATACACACATACTTTAGTCTAATTTGTGACTGTAATCCTAACATCATATTAACCTTACAGAGCTGCTGTCGTGTGTCAACTCTTCTTTAAACAACCTAGACATGGAAAAACATGACCAGCAACAGAACTGCTACATCAATGTAAGCTACATAGCGAGTATTTGTGTAATAATATGGCCACGTATGCTGAAGGACACAAATAACACATCAATCACTTTATTAATATCAGCCTATCTCTTTCCAGGATACAGCAGATAGGTAAGCGGTGATAACTAATGACGATCCACAGCGCACGTGTCCTGGTGGAACAAATCACCTCGTGGATGAGCTTGGGACTGCGTCCAAGGTAAAACACCACATTTGGCTCTCCACAGATGCATTAATGTGTAATCTATGTGATATTCCTACATCATTAGCCAGATGAGTAGCTTGTTTCCTTTGTAGGGAAAGAACAGTGAAGACGTTTGTATGAAATGAGCAACATATATCGGTACAGTGGATCGAAAAGGTCTAAAGTCTACACACCCCTGTTAAAATGTCATGTTTCTGTGCTGTCAAAAAATGAGACCAAGATAAATCATTTCAGAACTTTCTCCACCTTTAATGTGACCTATAAACTGGACAACTCATTTGAAAAACAAACTAGAATCAGTTAAGTAGAGTGAAGAAAAAATCAAAAAAGAAAATCACATGGTTGCATAAGTATGCACACCCCTAAACTAATACTTTGTTGAAGTACCTTGTGATTTTATTACAGCACTCAGTCTTTTTGGGTATGAGTCTATCCGCATCGCACATTGTGACTTTGCAAGATTTGCCCACTCTTCTTTGCAAAAACACTTCAGATCTGTCAGATTGCGAGTCCATCTCCTGTGCACAGCCCTCTTCAGATCACCCCACAGGGATTTTGGTCTGGGCTCTGGCTGGGCCATTCCCAAACTTTAATCTACTTCTGGTGAAGCTATTCCTTTGTTAATTTGGATGTATGCTTTGGGTCTTTGTCAAGCTGAAAGATGAAGTTCCTCTTCATGTTCAGCTTTCTAGCAGAAGCCTGAAGGTTTTGTGCCAATATTGACTGGTATTTGGAACTGGTCCTAATTCCCTCTATCTTAACTAAGGCCCCAGTTCCAGCTGCAGAAAAACAGCCCCAAAGCATGATGCTGCCACCACCATGCGTCACTGTGGGTATGGTGTTCTTTTGGTGATGTGCAGTGTTGTTTTTGCGCCAAACATATCTTTTGGAATTATGGGCAAAATGTTCAACCTTGGTTTCATCAGACCATAACACCTTTTCCCACATGCTTTTGGGAGACTTCAGATGTTTTTTTTGTTTTGAAAAATGCAGCCTGGCTTGGATGTTTTGCTTTGTAAGAAAAGGCTTTCATCTTGCCACTCTACCCCATACGCCAGACATATGAAGAATACGGGAGATTGTTGTCACATGTACCACACAGCCAGTACTTGCCAGATATTCCTGCAGTTCCTTTAATGTTGCTGTCGGCCCTCTTGGTAGCCTCCCAGACCAGTTTTCTTTTGGTCTTTTCCTCCATTTTGGAGGGAGCTCCAGTTCTTGGTAATGTCACTGTTGTGCCATATTTTTTACGCTGTCTTCCATGGTATATCTAATGCCTTGGAAATTCTTTTGTACCCTTCTCCTGACTGATACCTTTTAACAATGAGATCCCTCTGATGCTTTGGAAGCTCTCTGTGAACCATGGCTTTTGCTGTGGGATGCGACTAAGAACATTTCAGGAAAGACCAACTAGAGCAGCTTAACTTAATTTTGGGTTAATCAGAGGCACTTTAAATGATGGCAGGTGTATGCTGACTCCTATTTAACATGATTTGGAATGTGATTGCTTCATTCTGAACACAGCTACATCCCCAGTTATAAGAGGGTGTGCAGACTTATGCAACCACATTAGTTTTCTTTGATATTTTCTTCCCTCCACCTTACAGATTTCAGTTTGTTTGACAATTGAGTTGTCCAGTTTTTGTCACATTAAAGGTGGATATAGTTCTGAAATGATTTTTCATTGGCTAATTTGTTTACAGGAGTGTGTAGACTTTTTATAACCACTGTAAGTGACGAAGTAAGCGCTCCGGGAGCATGTGCAATGTAAATATTGACATGTTCCTTTTATGTTTCAGATCGCAAAGATTAGTCCCTTTCCACGGTCAGAACAAGGAATGATGAGCATTCCCACGTTCCAGGACTATGCTATTGTCACATTGCATCATGTATGTTCAGATGTCAGTCATCATGTGTTGCATCGGGTGTGATATCACATCCTCTACATCGCTTTATATGTACCTATTGCTTTAGATCTGCCATTCTCTCCTCTACTTGGACTATTGTGAAGCCTGTATCATACTTCCTTCCAGATCTCTTCCTCAGTGCTGATGTGATCCTCCCTGTACATATGGGGAACAGTAACTCTAGCCTTGGAACATAACTGTTAATGAGGTTCCGTTTACCTTCAGTTATGAATATGCAACAGCAGATAATAGAGATGCTCATTCACAGAACAGAATACACCTCGAACTGGCCAGTTGGTTGGTAGTTCTGCTAACACCTGAAATTATTTGGAACACACTGATATGGTCCTGGTCATGTTCCCATCTGAGTGTCCAAACTTATGTATGTAGAGTCTTCTCTCATAGTGCCATTTCCAGTGACATGACCTACGGGGGTTCTAACATTGACTGATTGAGCACTTCTACCTCTGCAGTTGCATAGGAGTGTGTGTTGCGCGCACACACAAGACTACAGATTACTTCTCCCCATGAGCATATCTCCTTCTGTATTGTTGGTTTTAAATATTGAATGTTAGCCTGATATATTTAAGAATATAACTGATATTGCCTCACGTTGGCTGATGCACTGTATCTCCCCCCCTCAACTGATCATCTATACCAATGTCACCCCCCCTGCGTGCATTCTGGCCCCATGTCCCTATTTCCGTGTGTTACTGGAACTCTGTATCCTACCCACCTCCACCATGATACTGAGCATGCCTGTGGTAATTTGTCACTGTGTGGCTTTGTGAACAATTAAACCGTTTTTTTTCACTCAATGTTTGTGTAATCCTGTATATTTACCATGTAACAATTCAATTCCCCTGAAAGTCAGATGTGCTCATCACCATCAGTTAGTGGTGTAACTATTCGGGGCAATCTGTGTTGACATTACTACATAATCATGAATGTCGATTCATATCATTCAAGTTGAGCCCTTCAAGTCACTATATACAACCCTGCAGGTCTCTAGACCTGATTTCAGAATTCACACCCCTCCAACTTGCACCTACATGTATATTGGCAAGGGCCAGATTAATGTAGCATATGTATCTATGTAAACACACACAGATATATGTATTTAACAATGACACTTCATTCTCTCTGTATTGTCGCAACTAGAAAGCATGATATGGTACAAACACACAGAAACAGTGATAACAGTATAACAATCATACTTTATTGCATACACAGAGTACAAACAGAAATAGACAGGAATGTGCATTAATATCATGTGTGTGTTGTGAAGAGATCCTAGTATGGCAAGGGGCTGTGGCAAATCTGAGGACATCTGAAGAGGAAACAGACAACATCATCAGGGTAATGCATAGCATCTCCTAGGGTCACATGTGGTCAGGACCCCACAGTAACCAACAGCATATAACACGACATCTAATCAACAAAACCATTAATGCGCATACAACAACCATATGGTTGCCAGAATAAACAGACACTATAAAACAGGGATCATGTCATACTAAGCGATTTCACACACAGTGTGAATTGGTCAATAGATGATATGAATCTGGAAAACAGAGGTAGGAGGTGTTAGAACAATCAGAAGCTGTTATTAGAGTACATTGTTTTTGCTTTTGACACTACTCTAAACCAACTAACATGAACATCATCTCCGAGCAGTAAGAACCATTTGTATTCTATCCTGTTCAGTCAGCCTTCCAGGAAGATGCTTAGGATGTGGAATACGACAAGGCATGCTTCACTGTGAACACAATCCTTCAGCAAAATGTACTATCACTATCTATGTGGAATAGTTGTGCCATGCTGATATCACATCTCACTTCTAAATGGGTGGTACCAAGGCCAGACAGATTACACTGTTCACATTACCCCTAAACACATGCACATTAATCATGAAGTCAAACCCTTGAAATTGCCACTTTGGTTTGGATGACATGAAAAAACTGAAGCCAATTTCATAATGTTAACGGGATGGAATGCTATAAACTTATGTGGAATTGCTGGTTTGGATTAGCAGATAGTAATGGGACTGTGCAACTCGATAGCCTGGACACTGATCATTATAATGGAAGATCACACAGTCATGTTTCTTAGTGAAAAGATATGGAGTCATATATTTAATTTCAGAGCCATCTGCAGTGGGGAATAATCCTGATAGAATGCCCGTTGGGAACTGGGTTGAGCGTTTACTCACATGATGGTATTGTACTGCTCGAAGATGAAGAAAATGTCTTCATAGTTGTGAGATTTGGCTATTAACACCTACAAAGACAAAAACAATGTCTCATTCCGAACAATATTATGATTAAATACAGCATTTAAGCTCAAGGTCAATCCACATTGAACATCAATTGTTAAAATGTTCAACATAACCAGACATGTACACACTCTGTAGCCAATATTATGTCAACATGTATAACAATCTGTATTCTGTGAGGAGTGGTCAGGAGGCCCTCTCGGATGGTCCTAACACCTCCTACTCCGAGTTAGCGGGCCCCCACCGTCTGTGCCCGCGGCCCGTCTCCCTCTTCCACGCCTTGGTGTGGGATCAGGGGGTGCCACTACAGCAGGTGGCTGGGGTTCATGGGTGGGCGATGTCTGAGATGAGGAGGCAGACATTTCAGGTTGAGATTGGACCACCGAAGGCTGGAGAGGTATGGGCTGCCGACGGAGATTACGCAATAATGCGCGTCTCTCCCGGCTTGCGCGTTCCTCATATCTCTCCATCCTTCGGTTGTGCCTCCTCATCTCAGCATATATGGCCCGTGTGGTGGCTGAGATGACCCGATTTCCAGCCAGGATGGCCCTGCTAACTGCCAATTGATTTGCACTGATGGCCAGCATTTGACTTGATAGCTGGCTTTGGGCCTGGTCCTCTTCATCAACGTGAGACATGATGTTCCGTAATTGGGCAGGGAGATGTGGCAGAGGAACTGGAGGTCTGGCGGCTGGCGGCTGGGCGGCCGGCGACTCCGCGGCCGGCGACTCCGCGGCCGGCGACTCCGCGGCCGGCGACTCCGCGGCCGGCGACTCCGCGGCCGGCGACTCCGGGGCACTTCCTCCCGGGGCACTTCCGGCAGGGGCACTTCCGGCCGGTGCACTTCCTCCCGGGGCACTTGGGGCCGGTGCACTTGTTGCCGGTGCACTTCCTCCCGGGGCACTTGGGGCCGGTGCACTTGTGGCCGGGGCACTTCCTCCCGGGGCACTTCCTCCCGGGGCACTTCCTCCCGGGGCACCTCCTCCCGGGGTACCTCCTCCCGGGGCACTTGGGGCCGGTGCACTTCCTCCCGGGGCACTTGGGGCCGGTGCACTTGTGGCCGGTGCACTTCCTCCCAGGGCACTTGGGGCCGGTGCACTTGTGGCCGGGGCACTTCCTCCCGGGGCACTTCCTCCCGGGGGCACTTCCTCCCGGGGCACTTCCTCCCGGGGCACCTCCTCCCGGGGTACCTCCTCCCGGGGCACTTGGGGCCGGTGCACTTGTGGCTGGTGCACTTCCTCCCGGGGCACCTCCTCCCGGGGCACCTCCTCCCGGGGCACCTCCTCCCGGGGCACCTCCTCCCGGGGCACCTCCTGCCGGGGCACCTCCTCCCGGGGCCCATGGTGGAGCCCAGGCTGAGTGCGGTGCCCCGTATGTCGGGGGAGCACAGTATGAGGGGGGAGCCCAGGGTGAGGGCTGTGCCCAGGGTGAGGGCTGTGTCCAGGGTGAGGGCTGTGTCCAGGGTGAGGGCTGTGTCCAGGGTGAGGGCTGTGCCCAGGGTGAGGGTGGAGCACCAGATGAGGGCTGTGCCCAGGATGAGGGAGGAGCCCAGGATGAGGGAGGAGCCCAGGATGAGGGAGGAGCCCAGGATGAGGGTGGAGCCGCTGAGGGTGGAGCCGCTGAGGGTGGAGCCGCTGAGGGTGGAGCCGCTGAGAGAGGCACAGGATGGTGTGGCTGGTGCAGGCCCTGAGGTGGCCACGCCGAAGAGGGCCCGGGCATCACTTCCCGCTCCGTATGAGCAAGTGATGTGGATGGTCCCGGGCCCTCCTAAATGTCCTGGGCCACTTCAGCTCTTCCTGCCTCCTCCTCTTCTGAATCTGTGGATACTGCAATGGAATAAACATATATTTCAGTTGGTTGCCATACACAATTGCCAGCTATGCATTTACATATCATTGACATCATGGTCACCTGTGAGTGACTGTGGTGCTTGTGTTACACAGATGAGCCACGGGCTGCATAATGAGCATTGTGGATCATGGCTCATATGAATGTGTACTGCATGTGCCTCAGACACGTGCTCTGCTGCATCTGCTGTGCAGTGTGTGAGACTGACCAATCGGACAAGTTTCCAGCAATGGTTGTTAATATGCAGCTGAGACATGGGCCAGGTTAGGACAGTATATGACACACATGCAGTGCTACAGAGTCTGTATCCACATATGCCGCACAGCCAAATTTTTATTCTCGATCGCAGTGGAGGCCAAAGTCAGGCCTGCAGTTGTGGATAGCCATGCTGAACCCAGCTGAGAATATCATTCTCCAAGTCATTAAGTCTAATTGACTCATCTGTTCACATAAAGGAAATCCACATATACAGGCCTGTGCGCAGCACAGCAAGTTTGACTTTGGACACCCTGCTCTATTGCAATTAATCTGGATATAATTAGAAATTGACATATCAGGGAGACAAATTATGAACATGATAGGTTTGCTACCAGGTCTGAAATGATTATTGTCGCCCCATAAATTTTTAGTCAACCATAGGGCTTACAGTGCTATTGGATGTGAATTATCCCAGTGTGTGGGCAGGGGTGTAGGAGGCCATATAATTCTTGAGCAAGGGTGGGCAGGTTCGGGCCTGGAGGGCCACACAGGTGAGCCAATCGCCTTTTCAGTCATCCTGATTGTCTCACCTGTGCCCAAAAAGGATATCCTGAAAGTCCGGCATGTATGTGGCCCTCCTTACCCACCCCTGTTCTAGAGGGATACAGCTCATTATATACAACAGCCAGAACACAAGCCTATTTATACATACATACATACATACAGCATGATATCCTGAAAGTCCGGCATGTATGTGGCCCTCCTTACCCACCCCTGTTCTAGAGGGATACAGCTCATTATATACAACAGCCAGAACACAAGCCTATTTATACATACATACATACATACAGCATGATATCCTGAAAGTCCGGCATGTATGTGGCCCTCCTTACCCACCCCTGTTCTAGAGGGATACAGCTCATTATATACAACAGCCAGAACACAAGCCTATTTATACATACATACATACATACATACATACAGCATGTTATCTGCAGGCTTTTAGCCAGCCCATCCCCCCACAATCTCAGCCAACCATGTGTGTGATATGATACTCACGTTGCAGGGTGTTAGGACAATCTGTGTCCATCTGCCCTGGTATTCCCACCACAGATTCAGAAGGGATGAAGCGCATCACTGTCCTCTCCCATTCCTTGTAAACAAAAGGGACCGCGGGCCCACCACCAGTCTGACGTGCTGCTGCTGCCTCATCGGACATCCTTCTTTTCACAGCCATCTTTAAATCGTCAAATTTGTGCCGCACTAACCTCCAGTCCCTATTAGTAACCCCTACTGCCGACACAGCTCTGGCAATTTGGGACCAGGCCTGCTGCCTCTGGCTGGCATTAATGTCTCTGCCACCACATATAATTCCCTGGCGGGCACAGATTTCCCTGAGGAGAACCTGGATCTCCTCTCGGCTGTAATTGGGGGCCCTGGGCCTTGCCACAACCCGTTGCCTTACAGACGGTGCCTGGTCTTCCTCTTCTATCCCTGGGGCCGCTCCCTCATCCCCACTACTTCCCACCAAGGGATCAGGCCCCTGACCCTCTGCCCCTTCCACTAGAATTCCTAGCTCTGGGGGCACTTCCCTCCCCCCCTGCTCTCCTCCTTGCTCTCCTCCTCCTCCTCCTCTCCCTCGACCTCCTCCTCCTCTCCCTCCTCTCCCTCCTCCTCCTCTCCCTCCTCCTCCTCTCCCTCCTCCTCCTCCTCCTCTCCTCCTCATCCTCCTCCTCTCCTCAGATGTTCTCCTCACTCTCCTCCGCGCCTCTCTTGCCTTACCACCTCCTCTCCTCTAAACTCCTCCAAAACAAAATTAACAATAAAGCAAGATGATCTTTGTGTTGGTTTAGGAGGTAAAAAAAGATGCAAGTATTATGTGTAGTATTATGTGTGGGGGGAGGGGGGGGGGGAGGTCTTGGGGGGGGGGGGGTGTAGGTGTGCAGTGGCCTACCACTAGGTGTTGCTATGTGTACGTATTAATCTATGTGTGTGAATTATGTGATATCAGTAATTATGTGTATTGTAAACAAAGGGTTAAATTATCTGCTAGTTCAAAATTGAAATTCTCTCCTCTCTCCTCTCTCTTCTCTCTCTCCTTGCTCTCCAAAAACCCACCAACGCCTAGACCTGTGTGTCTACTTGCAAAAGCTCCAGCACAGTCAATTATGTTCTGTTTTTGGCTCCCTTTTAAAGGCATACTGCCGTCAGGTTAAGTGGTACGTATCACGTATTTTGCGCTCTTTTCCTACGCAAAGGGATCCGAGATATCGTAACTCATGCGCAAATCCTAACGTTTACGCATTCGCATCCATCGCTCGTATCTCGCAGCACTTGGAATTTAATAGCGTCGGAAATGGTTTCATTTTTAAACTACGTAGGACTTGCGTTTTCACCTATTATTTACGCAGCTCGAATTTAATAGGGCCCCTAGCTCCAGTGTTTGGAGTATCAAGTTGTTAGCTTATTATTTTCATAAACCCCTCTCCGGAGAGCCATTTGCCAAAGCCTATTTTTTACTTGTTTATTTTTTATTTAACATATCATGGTTTCTCTGACTTATAACCTTAGTTCAATCCAATTCCCAACTTGGGAAAGGAATTCAAATAAAAAATAAAAATAGACAATAAAATAAATCAATCAATAATGAAATAAATCATATAACGGTTCCTTCATAGGTTAACCAGGTAGAGAAAAGATGTTGTCCAGTACTTCTTGCCTCCGTCTACCTCCTCCAGGGCCATCCACCCCTCCAGACCTCACCTATTTCTCAACAGTTTGTGCCAGTTTCCAGCACAATACTATGGGGTTCCATGAACCATGGAGCCCAAATATCCATACACTTAGGGACTGAGTCTTCCAGGATATGGGTTATTCGATCATTGATCAAGATAAACTTTAACTTGTTCTTCACTGCCTGCAGACTTAAGTTTGAGGACTTCCGCTGTCGAGCAATATGGCTTTTGGTATCCAGCATCAGAAATTGCAGTAGCCGGTTCTGATGAGATGTTAGAAGCGAGCTGTGTAGGCCCAGGAGGGAGACCTCCATGGACTTGCGTATTTTTATTTTAAATATTTTTGAAGCTAACTTAAAATACTTCTGACCAAAGTCCCCTCACTTCAGGACACACCCACCATATATGTAGGAAAGTACCTGGGTCTCTACAGCCTCTGAAGCACTTAGCATCTTGAGTCAAACCCCACTTAAAGAGTTTAACTGGTGAGTGATAAATTCTGTGAAGGACCTTAATTGATGTCTCCAACACACTATAGTTTAATGATCCTCTGGTAAGGCTGTGCCAGCTCTGTTCCCAAACAGTGTGATCTAGAGTGTATCCCAGGTCCTCTTCCCATGTTTGCATATATTTTGTTTTAGGTGATTTTGGAGTCTCATTAAATGCACCATCTAATAAACTTATAATATTACTCGACAGTGGAAGATCCCTACAGATTCTAACTAGCCAATTGGTTTCCGGGGGTCCTAAAGAATTTATAGTAGAGCTTACAAAATGTCTCAACCTACAAAATGTGTAGTGCTCTGTTAAAGGTAAGTCATGTTTGTCTCTCATATATTCAAAGGTAACTACTGCCCCTTCTTGATACCAGGCCCCAAAAGACAATAACCTACTGGAGTACCACTGATGTTTAGATGTTTGGGTTAGCTGAATGGGTTAGGTATGATAGGGGAGATGCTGTCTAATTTTGGAGCCACATGATAAAGACGGTTCGCCCCCGTCCATATCGCTAATGAGTGTTTGATCATTGGGTTCTTAATTTTCCCCAGAATATTACTTGGCCTAGGAAGCCATATAATGGTGTCCCATGAGTATGGAAGCATCTGCAGGTTTTCTATAAAAACCTATAGAGGTTGGTGTTGGGAGGAGTGTGCTAGGGGGATAAATGAGAGCTGTGCAGCTTTATAATACAATTTAAAGTTGGGACATTATTGCCCCCCTTTGGTTTTATCTTTTTGCATGGTAGATTTGGAAATCCTCGAGGGTTTGTAGTTCCATATGAGTTTAAAGATTTGATTTTGAAACCTCTCGAGATCCCTATAAACTATTGGGATCGGAAGTGTGCAGAATAAGTATAAAAGCCGGGAAAGAATATTCATTTTGACCACGTGAATCCTGCCTAGCCCTGAGATTCTACCTTTCGACCATTAAATAATTTGTTTTATATAAATCTGCTAATTTACCGGTGATAGACACTCCCAAGTATTTAATATGAGATTAAGGCCAAGTGCAATGCCTAGTGCTTCCGACTTAGCCACATTTATCTTGAGTCCCGAGAGGTTTCCAAAGTGGGTGAGAAGTCTTAGTAGCTCCGGGATGGAAGTGGCAGGTTTCGTGAGGGAACCTAAAAAATCATCCGCAAAGAGACTGCATTTGAAATGATGATGGCCAATCTGGATCCCCGTAATCTTAGAATTTGAGCGTATAGACTGTACTAGCGGCTCTATTGCCAAGGCGAATAATAAGGGTGAGAGGGGGCATCCCTGTCTGGTGCCCCTTTGTACCTCAATTTGCGCCATGGAATCGCCTGGAAGTTTCAACCTTGCTTTGGGAGATCTATAGTAGGTCTCAATCAAGTCCATAAATTTCCCCCCAAAGCTAAATTTGAATAGCACTGCTCTGAGATACGGCCATTCTACGGTGTCAAAAGCTTTTTCTATATCTAAGGCCAATAAACAGTTGCGGGTGCGGTTTTGGGACGCCCATGAAACTAAATATAAAGTGCGCCTAACATTATCCCCTGTTTGCCTGCAAGGAACAAATGCCACTTGGTCTTTATGGATGAGTCTGGGGAGGAATTGGGAGATTCTATTAGCCATTAGCTTTGCTAAGATTTTAATATCCCCATTTAGGAGCGATATTGGGCGATAATTTTTAACTTCTAGGGGGTCCCTCCCTTCTTTGGGGAAGAATATCAAATCTGCCTGGTTTACTTCCTGTGGCATGTGATGACCTTCCAGGATTTGATTAAAAAGATTTGGTAAATGAGGTGCTAGAGTGTCAATATATTTCTTATAGTACATGTTGGCAGTGGCGGCTGGTGAACTTTCAAGTTGGAGGGGCGCCAGGGAGAAACGTAGCCCCTACCCTTTTTCAAACCACACCAACTTTTATAACCCCTCCACCTGACGTCATAATGACCTTTATAAGCACGCCCAATGACCTTATACTTGCAACGCCCATTGAAATACATGATCAGCAATGCAGCAATGTGAAGAAGTAAAGTAACAATGTGTTAAATTAATTGGTATACAATATAGATTGAAAAAACCCATGTGACAAGACTACAGCAATATCATATTTGCACCTATACGCATTAACAGAAAATTAAAGCAGTGACACTTATCATTAGTCGCCTCTTCTTCTCAGGGTATTCACGTTCAGTAAGTTGACCAACGAGTACAAACAAATCTGCTGCCACAGAGGGTTTGCACCTGGGGTTGAAAGAAAACAAGCAAATCAATCAGACTATTCAAAAACAAAACCATACTTTAAAAACCTTAAAAGACCAAGTGGAACCATAAAGGCCCCAAACATACCTTAAAAGACCAAGTGTGACCATACAGGCCCCAACCGCACCTTAAAAACCTTAAGTAACCAAGTGTGACCATATAGGCCCCAACCGCACCTTAAAAACCTTAAATAACCAAGTGTGACCATATAGGCCCCAACCGCACCTTAAAAACCTTAAATAACCAAGTGTGACCATATAGGCCCCAACCGCACCTTAAAAACCTTAAAAGACCAAGTGTGACCATATAGGCCCCAACCGCACCTTAAAAACCTTAAATAACCAAGTGTGACTAAATAGGCCCCAAAGGCACCTTAAAAACCTTAAATAACCAAGTGTGACCAAATAGGCCCACACCGCACCTTAAAAACCTTAAATAACCAAGTGTGACCAAATAGGCCCCAACCGCACCATAAAAACCGTAAATAACCAAGTGTGACCAAATAGGTCCCAACCGCACCTTAAAAACCTTAAATAACCAAGTGTGACCAAATAGGACCCAACCGCACCTTAAAAACCTTAAATAACCAAGTGTGACCATATAGGCCCCAACCGCACCTTAAAAACCTTAAATAACCAATTGTGACCAAATAGGCCCCAACCACACCTTAAAAACCTTAAATAACAAAGTGTGACCATATAGGCCCCAACCACACCTTAAAAACCTTAAAAGACCAAGTGTGACCATATGGGCCCCAACCGCACCTTAAAAACATTAAATAACCAAGTGTGACCATATAGGCCCCAACCTCACCTTAAAAACCTTAAAAGACCAAGTGTGACCATATAGGCCCCAACCGCACCTTAAAAACCTTAAATAACCAATCAAAACCATATAGGCCCAAACTGTAAATAAAATAAAATATATATATATATATATATCTATATATATATATATATATATATATATCAATCTATATATATATATATATATATATATATATATATATCAATCAATATATAAATCAATCAATATATAAATCAAAAAAATATATATATATATATCTATATATATATATATATACATATACATATATACACACACATAAAGCAATATACATAAAACAAAAAAATATATTAATTGATGTTTAATAATTGATTAATTGATGTACTTTATTTATTACTAGCGACTTGCCCGTCAAAAAATGACGGCAATGTGATGTATATGTTTGTGAAGTTGTTTAGTTATTTAAATATATTTTGACCCTTGTAAGTATTGTGATATGAAGATGTATTTTTGTAAAACGTTGATGTAATGGTTTTTAAAAATGAATTTTGTATCTGAAGAATTGTTCACTTTAATATACATAGAATCCAGAGGAAAGTAAAAAGTAAAAAGACTTTTTGCAACGTGCCGAATTTTAACATGAAGTTTAAAATATATGTAAGGAATAACCTTGAAAGTATATATTTTTAAAATTGAACTTTATTTTTATGTAACTTTGGAATTTTTGCAAAACATTTGTGTAATTTTGAACATTATAAACAGGAACATAGTAAATACATTTTGTAACATAATTTTGAATTAAAAGTATTAACATTTGAATGTAAAAACAGTTTAACTTTAAATTAATCAGTATTAACATGCAATTTGTATCAGAATAATTGTTAAGTTTAATATACATTGAATGTAGAGGAAGGCATACAGTAAAAACTCTCCTTAAACCGTACGTAATTAAAGTAATTCATTACTGAGCACATAAACTGGCGATAAACATGAATGAAACCTTAACATAGTGACTTCACATTTTAACATAATTTTTCATAGAAATGCAAGGCAAGTATTTTGTGAGGCGAATTATCCATAAACATGACTTCCATTAATTATGACTGAATTAAACAACCAATTGTTTTGTATTTTTGAATGTTTTTCCAAAATGTTTGCATGGCTTTAGTTTGTATCCTGCAAAGTTATAGTACTTCATAGTAGACAATGTTTTTTAGTAAAAATACCGTCCATCTTCTAATAAATCACCTTGACTTTCATTGTTTTCAATGTAAACTTTAATAGCCTGTGGATTTTTGCACCGTGACAACGCAACGTACAATTGACCATGTGCAAAAACTGGTTCTTCCAAGTAAATACCCACAGATTTGAAAGTCTGACCTTGTGATTTATTAATGATCATGGCAAATGCCATAATAATGGGAAATTGTCTTCTTTGAAGTATAAAAGGGAGACTACTTTCACTTGGTGCTAAATCTATTCTTGGTATGAAAACTCTCTCTCCTTTATGGGTCCCAGTTAAAATTTCAGCATCTATAAAAATGGTCCTTTAATTGTTGAACAATTAACCTTGTGCCATTGCATAGGCCTTTTTTGGGGTTCATATTTCGCAGTAACATGATAATTGCACCTTTCTTTAGCTGCAAAATATGTGGTGGCATTCCAGAAGGAGTTAAAGAGTTAATGAATTCAGTTGAAAAGTTTGCCTGACTTTCATTGTCATCAGCAAGTACAGAATCAGCACTGTGATAATTTTTTTGTGGTGCATTAATTTTTTTTAAGATTTCATTATTGAGTATTAATGCATCTTTATTTTTACACGTCAGTATGACTTGGTTGGCAAGCTCAGAATATTCTTCGTTATTTATGCTCCCTTCAAATATAGCCGATATAATATCTTGTTGACAAATCATATGAGGTGGGATCTCTACAGTGTCGTCAGGTAAATGTAGTATTTTTTCTGTTCTTCCTTCTCCAATTTTAATAAGCCAATCATTGAAATCAGTTTGGCCTTCTGATCTCATATTTTGTTGCAGTGAAGATGGGTAAAAATGTTTCCATACTGTACTTGACTTTATACATGTTTCAATAATGTCTGTTCGATTTCCATGTACAACGACAGGTAATGTTTGTCTAAAATCGCCACCCAACAAAATTACCTTTCCACCAAATGGAAAAATATTATCCATGACTTCACGAAGCAAACGGTCAATACATTGGAGGGCATAGCATGACATCATTGTGGCCTCATCTATTATAATTAATTTACATTTCTTCAATTTCTTTGCTTGTAAGGATGTCATGCGAATATCTGACACTGAATTTTCCAAAATAGGCACTGGCAGTTTGAATCCACTATGAACAGTTCTTCCACCTTCTAATAAAAGTGCAGCAATTCCAGTAGTGGCAAACGCCATTGCTATTTGTCCTTGTGCTCGTACTGAACTCATTAATAAATTGTACAAATATGTTTTCCCTGATCCGCCAGGTCCATCAAGATAGAAATAACGCTCTGTCACCATGTCATCATCTATAGCATTTTTAATGGCATGAAATGCTTGCAATTGTAGTGTATTTAAAGTTGCAAGTCTTTCTTGTGTTCTTTCTGCTTGTAGTTGAATGTCATAGTCTTCAAAGTTAATGTCATCTATTAGACCTGGATCAGGCAAATTAAAACTTGCACAACTTAATCCATGAGTTAAAAAGACTTCTTGAATTTCCATTAAGGCTTTTAAGTGTGCAATGGGTTCATTGTATCGTCGCATAAAGTCTTCAGCCATATTACTTTTAAAAGTCTCCCACAAAGCTAATGCATTTGGAGCATTTGAGAAGATACAAATAAAAGCAAATTGTTCTCTCATCTGTCGTGGCATTTGACATTGTGCTGCTTCTTCTAAACATCTTTCCCACTCTGTATCATCAGCGAGTAAGTTTCTATTTCTTGCAGCTAAATGGAAGGATTCATATACAATGTCATTAACAGTTCTTAATTGTTCAAAACTTTGTGCTCCTGGAACATTTAAAAGTAATATCCGTAAGCAAAATCGTTCAACATCTCTTGGACTGACTGTGTAAATTCGTGGAATTATTTTATTGCCTCTTGTTTTTCTTGCTCTCCATAATCCATTCACAAAAACATAGTGATATGGAATTTCAATATATAAGTATTGTGTTGCTTGAGCATCAGTGGAATTTAATGCAAACCATGCAGTTAGTGTAGTGTGACGATCTTCACTTTGGGCCAATGCATTCATTTCATTTCCAGAATGGAAATAGACTAAATGTCGTTGTGGCAAATGTACTGCTAACCTATATACTGCATGTGATCTATCATGCATTTCAAATTTTAAAAGCCGCCACATAGCTTCTGGCGCACTGACATAGCGAGCATCTACATGAGATGCAAGTTCATCATGTACTAACTCACTACTTTCAGGGTTGTCTGCACTTTTGACGACTACAGTAGCTGCATCGTAACCTTTGTAAATATATTTGTAGACATATTTAATTGATTTGATGGAAGTGCAGGCTTCTACGTTGATGTGGGCGTTGTACTTCATGAGTAAATGTGGATTGTAGGGTACTACATATCTATTGTCCACTTTTTTTCCACGAATAATGGCACTATCTCCTTCTCTTCTTTTATAAAGTGGATATCCATCACAATTGGCATATGTTTTGTCTCTATAATCTTTGGGAAAATCTTTGGAACATTGATTATTTTCCATACATGGTGATTGTGGATTAAGGTCTCCACAGGGTCCATGAATCATGCGATGAGTAACAATCTCATATAGTCTACCATATAGTTCTGGATCCGGTAGTTCAGCAACTATGACTGCATCCACTTTGGCCGAAGTATCTAATTTATCTTTCTCTTGAAGTATTATGAGAAGATGTGCATGTGGAAGGCCTCTTTTTTGAAATTCAATGGTATATACATAAGCAAGACATTTGCCAAATAACTGATTTATAGTAAAGTCACGTATTAATTCATTTAATTTTATCTTAAAAACTCTGGCTACTAAATCTGGTCGATCTGAAGCACTTTGTCCAAGAAGTAGATTTTGATGAATTTCTGGCCATTGTGGATTACATGTAAATGTCACAAATAAATCGGGTTTTCCAAATTTAGTCACAATAGCCATAGCATCATTGTATCTTTCTCTCATATTTCGAGGAGATCCTTGAAAGGAAGATGGTAAAATGATGGCTTTGCCAGCTGTCATGTCTCTGCTTGTAGCCACGTCAGCAACATAGTCCATGAGTCCACAATATTGTTCTACACGTAGTTTATCTTGTTGATATTTTATAAAGTTTAAATTATTTGCCTCAACTTGCAAATATGAATCAATAATCCATTGTTGTGTTAGTTTTCCACCACATAAAATGGGATTAAAATCATCTCTAATGGCAATTTGAGCAACTTTAAATTCAAGCATAGAAACATTATTCGGATTCTGGCTTTAGCATTTGGGTAACTGGGAAGGCTTAATTTTGGTTGCCAACCTGCTTCTCCGTGTGGGAAAAAAGATGGGATATGTCATTGGATCTAAATTTGGACTTAAGATATTAATATTAATAAATGGTTGGTCCTGATTTCTGGGATATACTCTAATGTCTCTTTGAAATGGTGGTTCTCCTTCATCATTGTGAAAGACCATTGCAACCTCATTTGATGTTGGCAAGTTATAACGACGTTTATCAGTATGTCTGTCTCTTTTAAGCACCATATTAACCTTTGGCATGGGTAATTGATGTCTTTGTGCATGAAGTAGTTGTTCATTTTCTACTTCTGCCAATTTTTTGTAAGCTTTACTGTAGGGATTGTTGTCCATAATGTTATTTAGCTCTATAAAAACACTGGGTAAGCATTTTTTATTTTCTTCCATCTGCATACGTTGGTCAACAGCTTCCATTGTATCTAGGACATATAGTTGAGCGAATTTTCTTTGCTCTCCTTCCTCTGGATGTAAATGTGAAGTCCGATGATAAATTTGTCCTTGGACTTTAAAACAGTAAGGACCATGTCCTGGTACATTAGCAGCCAATGTTGCCCCCATAGATGCAAATGATATGGCACTATTGTAGGATCTTATGTTTGTCTTAAAATTGTTGTAATTTGGAAAAGTAGGTTGAGTCATAATATTTAGTAAATAGGTTGGAAATTGTTTCCTTTGTGGAAGTTTGAACTTTCCTTTTTGACAACAACTAATAAATTGTCCATCTCGAGGTCTCTCCTGTTTAAATAATAAGCCTCACAAAATTGACATTGAGTAGTCATGTCCCCACAACTATGAACCTCTACTGCTAAAAGACTTCATTAAAGGACAATTTGCAACGCATATTGGATGTTGACTTTGATATTCATCAGATGAAAAGTCCTGAAATGTTTCAACAACAGGTTCTAAATGTTTAGTTTTTTTCGTAGCTTTTCTTGGTATATGTTGGACTTGTTCGGTTGAAATGTCCTGTAAGTTTTTAGTAAGAGTTTGTAAATGCTTTTTTTTTTGTAGTTGTTTTTTTTGGTCTGTCTTGACTGGTATGTTGTAAAATGTCATCTGATGTTTTAGGAACAGTTTGTAAATGCTTTATTATTTTTTTTATTTTTTTTGGTTCTATCTTTCATTTTTGCAGCTGATATTCTTTTATTTGCAAGTCTTTTGCGTTCTTTTTCTCTTCGAATTTCTTTCTCCTCCGGTGTCTGCTGGGCGGCCCATCTCTCTTGTCTTTCTCTAGTTTGACGTCTTTTCTTGTCTTCTTTGGTCTCGTTATCAGCCATATTAATCTGTAAACGGAAACAAATAAATGTAATTGTGTATATTTAAATTTGTAATTCCTGTTAAAGATTATTGTGCACAATTGTTGAAATAAAAGGCAAATCATGAATGTATCATTGATATTTAGTTAAATTTATAATTCCTGTCTTCAGTGGCTCAGAATTTGGGCAATGGAATACTGCTGTAAATAAGCATGTAACATATTTATTTAAAATAATGGTTTTATTTATTAAAAACTTTGTTTGTGGATACATATTTACGACTGCAAAACTTGTTTGCTTAAAAAAAAGTGATGTGGTTATTGAGCTATGTATTGCATAGTAGCAATTTAAATAAAATAAGGAGATAGTAAATTAATTATTTTATTTTTCTGTTGACACGGATGCAACTGAAAGCAGTTTCTTTAGTTTTATACTTTAGTACTTATTATAGTTTACCTTGGTTGAAGTGTGATTTAAATCCGAATGTTTGTTGGTCCTCGTTTCAAAATCGTTGTCCAATGGTGTGGTCCTCTGTTGGAAGTCCTCGCCCGATGGTGTGGTCCTGTGGCGATAGCCCCCGTCCGATATTGTGGTCCTGTAGCGATATCCCTCGTCCGATGTTGTGGTCCGTTGGTGAAAGTCCTCGTCCGATGGTCTGGTCCTGTGTTGAAATTCCTCGTCTGCTGGTCTGTCCTGTGTTGAAATTCCTCGTCTGCTGGTCTGGTCCGAGTCCTCGTCCGATGGTCCGTCCTGTGGCAAAAGTCCTCGTCCGATTGTCTTCACGCAGTATCTGTTGTAATGTAAAATAGAAAATGTTGTTTGAGTGAAATGTCTTTTAAATAAGTTAAAAATGTATGAATTAGGCTGTATTGTATCATTTATGGTTATTTTTTTCAAAAATATTTTTTGTAACTTTCTGTACAATCCCACGACTTTTGTTATTCTTATTTAAGGTTCTTAGTAAGGCTTGTGGGTTGTGATATATTAAATAAGAATATGAATTTATTTTGCTATGTGTTTATGTTAGTTTTTGTACAATCCTGTTTTGTGCGCACCACTTGTGGTATACTTATTTAACCTTTATTGGGATGGTTATAGTTAGTGAAACATGAAATAATATAATTAATGTAGTTTGCTATGTGTTTGTGTTACTTTTTGACAATCCTGTTTGGTGGGCATCACTTGTGCAAAACTTATTTCTTCTTGATTGTACAGGTTATAGGTTGTTAAACATTAAAGAAGAATGTTAATGTAGTTTCCTATGTGTTTGTGTGATTTTTTGTACAATGCTATTAGGTGCGCAACACTTTTGTTATTCTTATTTTGGCTTCTTTGTAAGGCTTATAGGTTGTTAAACATTTAATAAGAAAATCTGTTTTGTGTGTAGCAGTTTGTGTGTTATTGAATTGCGATTTGGCTAATTGAATTGTGCCCTAAATAAGCACATAGCATATTATTTAAAATCATTTTGTAGTCATTGAAAAACTGTATTTTTGATATTTTTTTATTAAGTAAAACCTTAGTTTTAAGCAATTGTTATGTTGTTATTTAGAGCCCTATTCAATTGGGCAAATTGCAATTGAATGAGGGCCTTTGTGTGTACCATATGTTGCATAGTTTGGCCCTCATTCAATTGCATATTTTACAATGTAATAGTACTCTAAGGCCGTAATTGAATTGCAATGTATAAATTTGAATAGGGTTGTAAATAAGCACATGACATATATTTGTTAAAATAGAGTAAGGGACTAAAAGTTCTTATTTATAGGCATATTTAATTGTCCAAAATAGCAATTGAATGAGGGCCTTTGGTTACTGCATTTGTTATATTGTGAGCTCGTCATTCAATTGTGTTTTGACCAATGGAATAGAGCTCAATATCAGCACAGAGCATAATTTTTTACGGAATTTTGTATTTAGTGAACTTGTATCCAAAAGGAACGTGTTCACAAAAGAAAAATTTCCTTTAAAAAATATGCTCTGTGCTTATATAGAGCCCTATTGAAATGGGCAAATCACATTTGAGTGAGGCCCTTGGCCATTAAAGATATATAGGTCCTCATTGAATTGCAATTTTGGCAATTGAAGAGGGCTCTATATAATCACATAACATATTTCTTGAGCAAACTTTTTAGTTATTGAAAACCTTCATTGTGGTTAGAAGTTCAGTAACTAAAAAGTTCTGTATAAAAAAATATTATGTGCTTATATAGAGCTCTATTCAATTGAGAAAGTTGCAATTGAATAAGGCTCATGGTTCTTTCTTGTTTATACTTAATACTTTACCTTGATAGAAGTTTTGAATGACAGACGGTGCCTTCCTGGCAATCTTAATCCGCCGGTGTTCTTGTAGTGTCTGTTTGAAAAAGAAAGTGAAATAGTTATTTGTATATTTATAATTTTTCATCTAGCAAAGCATGGCCTTTTGAGCATGTAATGTCTTGTTGTATCTTACCTCTTCAAATTTGTTGGTGTTCTTTAAAAGGGATTGTGCTTCACAGTGCACGGTGCAAATTGTTGAGAGACGCTGTTGATGCAGAGTCTGTTTGAATATTAAAAGAAATAGAAAGATTCAGCTTTATATGATCTATTGAATTGCAGTAAATGAATTCAATTAACCTTATTTTTTGTTGGTGTCTACACACATATGTCACATACATGAAGTGTACGTGTGACATATTAGTATACATGAGTCAAATTTAAATGGTTAAATTAACCTTATTTTTTATTTTTTTCTAACACACATAAATGTGTGTGTGTGAGATGTAACTATAGATGATACACATATATGTGCGTGTGACATATCAGTATACATGAGATATAATGTCATTTAAATGTAGTTGTTTACTGATTTTGTTGTAAGCTAATTTTGTTGCATTGGCAATACACATAAATGTGCGTGTCACATGTCACTATACATTATAGACATATATGTCGGTGTCAGATGTCACTATGAAGGGGCAATACACAGAAATGTGCGTGTCAGATGTCACTATACATTATAGACATATATGTGCGTGTCACATGTCACTATACATTATACACATATACGTGCGTGTCACATGTCACTATGAAGGGGCAATACACAGAAATGTGCGTGTCAGATGTCACTATACATTATAGACATAATATATGTGCGTCTCACATGTCACTATACATTATACACATATACGTGCGTGTCACATGTCACTATGAAGGGGCAATACACAGAAATGTGCGTGTCAGATGTCAGTATACATGATAGACATATATGTGCGTGTCACATGTGACTATACATTATAGACATATATGTGCGTGTCAGAGGTCACTATACATAAAGCTCAGTTTATTTTTTTTTGTGAGCCTATACACATAAATGTGCAATACATGATGACTACATAAATCCTAGTTTATTTTTTTATTTGTTTGACCTGACCTGATAATAAAATGTAATATATTATAGCTTACCTGTCAGTTGTAATTTGCACAATGTAAAGTAGTAAATTAGTAAAGAATTGTCTTCTCAAGTAAAAGCAGAAGTCACTCCGTTGATCACCTGAGGAGAAATGTATTTTTTATTTGGAAATAGGCAGTATTTATAAACTTGTAGAAAGTTCTGGAAATTGAGACCGTTAGAACGCAATACGCATGCGCTATTTGCGTTCCAGCTTACAATTTGCGTTCCATCCGCCATTTTAGGCGTATTACTGTTCAAAATGGTGTTTAATATGATTGTGATACGTTCCGCATAGTATGTGTTTCATTATTGCGAGTAAGTGTAGTGTAGTTACGTCTGAAGCCTCGTTTTCGTTTGTTCGTCGGCCATTTTTTCTCTCGCTTAGCGATGGTATTAGTGTCTAAAGTGTTTATTTTGATTTAAATGTAGGTGTAACTTGTTTTTTTGAGGTGCTGGCTGGTTCCTCTTGCTGTAGGTAAGCTTTTTATGTGTTTGTTGTGTGTCTTTGTTAAGTTTTAAATGTTTGTATGTCGGCGTGTTGCGTCCGATGTTTGCGAAGTCGTAATGTGTAGTAACGTGTCTCGTATGGTGTTTGCGTGTGTAGCCTCGTTTTCGTTTATTCGTCGGCCATTTTTTGTGTCGCTTAACAAAGTATTTAGTGTCTAACTCTTTTATTTTGAGTGCAATGAAGTTGTAAGTTGCATTTTTGAGGTCCTGGGTGCTTCCTGTTTGTGTAGGTAAGTTTTTTATGTATGTGCTGTGTGTATGTATTGTGTTTGTAATTTTGTAATGTTCGCGAGTTGCGTCCGAGTGTTGCGAGAGCCGTAATGTGTGTGAACGTGTGTCGTATGTTGTTTGCGAGTGTCGTAATGTGTGTGAACGTGTGTCGTATGTTGTTTGCGAGTGTCGTAATGTGTTGCGACGTAAATTTTTTTTTGCAAGGGTCGCAGTTGCTGCAACTGAAGACCTCCCTTTGCGAGGTCCTCAGGTGCTGGCATGGAGCGCCTGCGGCGCTCCAAGCCAGCAACTGAGGCCCTCGCTTCGCGAGGGTCCTCAGTTGCTGGCAAGGAGCGCCTGCGGCACTCCATGCCAGCAACTGAGGCCCTCGCTTCGCGAGGGTCCTCAGTTGCTGGCAAGGAGCGCCTGCGGCGCTCCATGCCAGCAACTGAGGCCCTCGCTTCGCGAGGGTCCTCAGTTGCTGGCAAGGAGCGCCTTCGGCGCTCCCTGCCAGCAACTGAGAACCTGGCACAGTGCCCCTCGCTACGCGCGGCCCGCGACTCGCTGCGCGAGCCGCGGCCCTCGCTACGCGAGGCCCGCGACTCGCTGCGCGAGTCGCGGCCCTCGCTTTGCGAGGCCCGCGACTCGCTGCGCGAGCCCGCAGCGTTAGCAACAACTCGTACGCTCACAACTATATATGTGATTTGATTATTGCTCATGTATTTTTTATTAGACATTATTTATTATACATATTACAGTGCTATTTATTTGCTATACATGTTACAGGATATTATCCTGTAACATGTATATCACATAAATAGCCCTGTAATATGTATAATACACACAGGTTCACACTAACCTTTTTTGCCCTTACAGGCTTCCATACCTGCTTTGCTAATTTTTTAAAGACTCTGATTGGTTGAAATCAATGTCAATCAAAATTTCAGCCAATAAAAAATAGAATAAAAGGAGGAGCGTGGGAAAAAATCAATTAGTCGCCGGGGGGAGCTCCTTGTAGGAGGAGCTTCATTAGATTGTTGTTTTTTTTTTTTTTTTTTTTTTAGAGCGTCGTGTTTTTTAGGTGGAGGCCTCTTGCAATGGGCCAGAATGGATGGACAATGGCTTCAATCAAGATGAGGACAAGGGCTTCTATCAAGATTGAAGGACATGGGCTTCAATCAAAATTGATTGGAATGCCCGACTATCCAGGGCAGAAGGCCACTGCTGGAGGGGTCAATTTGACAAGTATGTGCTGTTGTTTACTTTATTATTGTTGTTGTTTTTTCCCTTCCCTTATTTTTTTTTTTATCTTTTAAAGTAACAGGCAATGTATTCTTTTTATTTGAACTGCAATTTTAAAGATACATTGCCTGTTACTTTTAAAAATTGAATAAAAATATGGGGGGGGGGGGCTGTATTGTTGTTGTGTTTTTTTGTTGTGTTTTTTTTTTACTGTAAGGTAAGTGGGTTGCTAGTTGGGCCAGGGTGGGGTGTGGGTCACTGGGTCGGGTTGTAGGTAGGTGGCTTGGTTTGGTACTACCAAGCCACCTACCTATCACCCTGACCCAGTGACCACACCCCACCCTGGCCCAACTACCAAGTTGGTAGTTAGGTCAGGGTGGGGGTCATTAGGTCAGGCAGTCTGTTAGGTGGATTGCTAGTTGGGCCAGGGTGGGGTGTGGGTCACTGGTCAGGGTTGTAGGTAGGTAGCTTGGCTTGGTACTACCAAGCCACCTACCTATCACCCTGACACAGTGACCACACACCACACCCTGGCCCAACTACCAAGTTGGTAGTTAGGTCAGGGTGGGGGTCATTAGGTCAGGCAGGCTGTTAGGTGGATTGCTAGTTGGGCTAGGGTGTGGTGTGTGGTCACTGGGTCAGGGTTGTAGGTCGGTGGCTTGGCTTGGTACTACCAAGCACCTACCTATCACCCTGACACAGTGACCTCACACCACACCCTGGCCCAACTACCAAGCTGGTAGTTAGGTCAGGCTGGTAGGTGGGTTGCTATTTGGGCCATGGTGGGGTGGGGTCACTGGGTCAGGGTTGTAGGTAGGTGGCTTGGCTTGGTACTACCAAGCCACCTACCAACCCCCAAGACCAAGTGACCTCAGCTGGTAGTAGCTGGGTGAGACTTAGGTCAGGGTGGTTAGTGGGGTCACATCAGGGTTGGCACGGGGCCCCATGGGCCTCCTGGCCTTAGGGGGAGTGATGACTGGGTCTGGGGGGGGTAGGAGTGACCGGGTCCGTCAGGCTTATGCTGGGTGGGTGACCACATGGTCCGTCTGCGACCAAGGTGGCCAGATGGGCCACCGGGGGGGGGGGGTGACGGGGGTGACGGGGTCATCATCGGGCTTGGCACGAGGCCACATGGGTAATTGTGTGGCAGGCAGGCAGGCATAGTGGGGTACTACTAGGGTAGCCCTAAGTTTATTAGGGGGACTAGGGGTTTGGCCAGGGCAGTTAGGACTTACTGTAGTAGGTTGGGTCAGTGACGTCAGTCTGAGTCGTTTCAGCCAGGGAGGTCTCAGTCTCAGCGGTAGCATGAAACGAAAAGAGGGCGGCTGGCTTATGGTGGTTTATATTAACAGGGGAGCTGTCAATCAAAATTAAACTTGAGGCTCTATTAGCTGGTGGGCTTCCTGGGCTAAAGGTCTGGGTGGCTTAGGTGGTTCTCCTGACAAACTGTACAGCCTTCCATCATTGATTGGTCAATGATGGAAAACTGTCAGTCATTAAAATGGATACATTTTCACTGCCCATGCATAGCTTCTCCCTGGTTGGTGGGCGGAATCCATTAACGGTCATGTTTAATTCATAGAGTCTAAAGGTTAGTGTAAGTGCAGTGTAATCTGATCACACAGCGTGCAGGGGAAAGCTATAATAGATTGTGTAGCACACAGCAGTTAATGCATACACAAAAGGGGTTATCTTAAAGTGACAGTGTCCCAGGGAATAGTTTGCTTCATTCCTTACTTTTTAAAACACTTGAATGCTGATGTACACATTATATTAATTGTTATTTATGTTTTACTAATAAAATATTGTGTTTTTTTTATTGCCGGTCACGAAAATATTTTGGGGGGGGGGGGGGGCGCTTGCCCCGACGCCCCTATGGACGAGCCGCTACTGCATGTTGGTGAATCTATCCGGGCCCCTGGGCCTTTCCACCCTTTTCAGGCCGATAATAGTTTTTCTAACCTCGGATACCTCCACCCTTGAGTTAAGCTGCTTATCACGACCCACTCTCTGGCTGGGGTCTGCTGACTTGATTTGGGTTACTCTGGACCTTGGAGGTAGTCTTGACTACAGGAACATCATGTCTCAGCCCTTGGTTTAAGACCTGAGCAATATTGACAGTAAGTCTGACGAATCTTACCTGCAAGCATATGTCCCCGGGTAAATAATACATCTACACACCAACGTCTTGATGAAAATTATGAACAACTTCTTTATTTTTTCACAAGTATTTAAACACAACTCACAAAACCAGTCCAGGGAGTGGCTACCCCTTTGTCCAACCCTTATCTTCCTCTTGGCCAATGGGGTAATCTCCACAGTAACTTCATTACCTCTAGCCAATGGACTAGAGGGTAAGCTCTGGGAACTTCCAGACCCCTCCCCTGGGCCGCCCACTAGGTGTGGCTAACAGAGTCATTTGGGCGCTGGCAGTCAACAGAGACACATCTCTTTGCTATGGCCCAGGCCCTAGTATTGAGGCTGGAAGACCCTGTACTATCCCATTGTCCTACGGTGCCTGGCAGTCTGGCAAATCTCTTTGTTCTGGCCTTGCTATCACTTCAAGTGTTTACTCTAAAGACCATATGGCCAACTCCTGACTGAGAGTTTATACAATGGGGGAGGGTTGACTAATTAAAAACATAGCTATCACTCCACAATACAATATACAATATAATACTAACATATTAATAACCTATAACCATATTTCCCCATTCCCACATGGTATCAGGGTGGGGGCAAGTTTTCCACGTCAATCCATTTTATGCAGTAATGCTGACTTTATTTAATGGTGACAGTGGAACCCCCTATTCATATCATTTACAGCAGTAACCTTTGTGCCAAAATCTTTTGTTCTTCCACATGGCACCAGCATGTGTAAGATATCAGCCCAAAATGGCCACTGCTGCCAGTCACAAAATGGCCCCAGCATAGTTCACACCAAATCCAATATGGCCCCTGGGTGATTCATGACAACACCTCCCCAAGCGTGGCAGGAAACATCCCTGATTTTTCCAGCTATGCTGATAGTCATGAATGTGCTGGTTTGGCCCTCTGTATGCTATGCCAGTTCTTGTCTGTCCCAAGGTGCAGAGTAAACCCCCCCCCCCAGCCCTTGGCCTTGCTCCCACTGTATAGAGCAAATTGCTCTTCCCATTCACACCCACCCAAATAGTCCAGGGTACCTCCCCAATAATCTGGTATCCCAGAGTACAACAGGTGGGCCACAGTTTCTGTCCCATAGCAACTCTGTTCCCCCCAGCCAGTCCCCACAGATGGGCTGGGATCTCTAATACAGTCTCTGGGCCTATGGGATTGCAAAGGGACCGTTCCTCTTGGCTTTCTTCCTCTGGTCCAGCTGTTTCCGTTGCTGCTTGGGGAGCTACGCTGCTCCCACCCAAGCTGTGCTTACCTTCCTCCATTGCCCGGGGTTGAGCAACTTTATCCCAGTTCTTTCTGTTGAACTGGATCTTTGGAGTGGTGTCTGTTCCAGTGGGCCCCTGGACAATGGTTATCCAGGGTATCTCCCCACTTGGTACACCCTCTTTCATGGTGCCACTCTGCACCATAATGCTTTTGCCAAAGCTGGCATGCTTGCTGCCCCGGCCTGGCTCTTTGTGCCCCTGGCACTCTCTTGCTGTGTGAGGTCAGGTTCCCTGTAGCCAGAAACCAATTCTTTTCCCTCCCCACAGTCTCTTAAACAACCCTCCTGGGCTGTGTTCTTCACTAGCACCTCTGGGGACAACTCCCCTGGACTGTCAGGGGTACAGACAGTGGTTATCTGATGCAGGCTGGGGAATCTCATCATTCCCTTCCAGCCTGGCCTCTAAGGCTCCCTTCCCACCGTCCATCACATAATAATCCAGAGCCTCTGGCTCCATTAGCAGTTCTGGCCAACACACTTTGCCTAGAACTTCTGAGGGCAGACTTAACTTATCTGGCCCTAGCTTGTGAGCAGTTCCCACTTCCTCTGGGATTAACTCTCTTGGGGTATCAGGGGGCAGACATGGATTATCTGACCCCACCCAGGGAACATTCCACTGGGTCTCTGGCTCTTTGGGCTGGTGACTAGGCCCTGACACAGTTACTGCATGTTCTAGGGGCAAACATTCTCCATCCCCAGGAGTTGGCAAAGGAACAGTGTTTACCCTTCCCACTCCTCACTTTGTTTACAGTCTAGAATGCCTCTCCCCAGTTCCAGTGAGCATACTCACTCTGGTACATACCGTCTGAGTTGTAAAAATACTTCTTGGGTATCGCATCCCACAATTCCACATACTCAGCCTCCAGTTGCAGCTCTTGCTGAATCAGGGGTTCCAGCAAAGGAGCCTCCGGGAACCATGCTTCCAGTCCCAGACCCCGGCAGCGTTCAACAAACAAGTTATTATGCCTCCTTGCAGTTCCCATGCCACATTCCGGATCACCATTCAGAATCTCACCGACCCCATATTCTAGATCCAAACGAAAATAGAGATCCTCTCTCCGGCCACCCAAGGACTCTATCCTGGCAAGGTACTGTTCTCCAAGTCCATCTCTTTCTCTACCAGTTCCTCCAACCAGCTTGCCAGCTCATGGCCATGCCATAATTGCATGAATGCCATCCATTGATTTAGCAGGAGTAGTCTGTAGTCCTCTGCTTCCATCTGCTCCATTTTCTGGTCCTTCTCAGAGTATCCCACCACTGTGCCACCAATTATCACGACCCACTCTCTGGCTGGGGTCTGCTGACTTGATTTGGGTTACTCTGGACCTTGGAGGTAGTCTTGACTACAGGAACATCATGTCTCAGCCCTTAGTTTAGACTGAGCAATATTGACAGTAAGTCTGACGAATCTTACTGCAAGCATATGTCCCCGGGTAAATAATACATCTACACACCACGTCTTGATGAAAATTATGAACAACTTCTTTATTTTTTCACAAGTATTTAAACAACTCACAAAACCAGTCCAGGGAGTGGCTACCCCTTTGTCCAACCCTTATCTTCCTCTTGGCCAATGGGGTAATCTCCACAGTAACTTCATTACCTCTAGCCAATGGACTAGAGGTAAGCTCTGGGAACTTCCAGACCCCTCCCCTGGGCCGCCCACTAGGTGTGGCTAACAGAGTCATTTGGGCGCTGGCAGTCAACAGAGACACATCTCTTTGCTATGGCCCAGGCCCTAGTATTGAGGCTGGAAGACCCTGTACTATCCCATTGTCCTACGGTGCCTGGTAGTCTGGCAAATCTCTTTGTTCTGGCCTTGCTATCACTTCAAGTGTTTACTCTAAAGACCATATGGCCAACTCCTGACTGAGAGTTTATACAATGGGGGAGGGTTGACTAATTAAAACATAGCTATCACTCCAAAATACAATATACAATATAATACTAACATATTAATAACCTATAACCATATTTCCCCATTCCCACATGGTATCAGGGTGGGGCAAGTTTTCCACGTCAATCCATTTTATGCAGTAATGCTGACTTTATTTAATGGTGACAGTGGAACCCCCTATTCATATCATTTACAAGCAGTAACTTTGTGCCCAAATCTTTTGTTCTTCCACATGGCACCAGCATGTGTAAGATAATCCAGCCCAAAATGGCCACTGCTGCCAGTCACAAAATGGCCCCAGCATAGTTCACACCAAATCCAATATGGCCCCTGGGTGATTCATGACACTGCTCCCCTTCCTCCAAAGTCAGAGTGGGCAAATCACATGAGTTCAAGAAGGCAAGATTCGGCTGCTCTTGCTGATGTTGATGTGGGCCTGATGAATATATCTTCTGGAAAAATTCCAGGAAGGTTTTTTTTTTGCTTCTAAGTATTTTGGCTAGAAAGCTTATTAGCCTTGGCATAGAACCTGTGATTTGTCCATCTAATCGCTTTTTCAGTGTAGTTAGATAATAAAATATCCAGCTCCAGTCTAAATGTCTCTATTTTTTTACGTACATGTCTGGAAGTGTTTTGTTGATTTAATCTTTCTAGATCTCCTAAGTTTTTTCTTAGGGAATCCTCCCTTAATTTGAGACCTCTTGCTATTTTTATAAGGGAGCCCCATATGAAGGCTTTGTGGGGCACCCAGGTCCATCCCATGTCTGACTCTGGGGTGATATTGGTCGAAAGAATTGCTCAAGATAATCTGCTATTTGTTTTCCCACTATTGGGTTTGACAACATTTTCTCATTTAGTCTCCAGCTGTAGGGAGGTCTGCTTTTCTGGCCAATATCTACAGATACACTAACCTGGGAGTGGTCTGACCACGGGCACAGATGGATATCTGCCTTATCTATATTATCTGAGAGTAGAGATGTCGCGAATAGTTCGCTGGCGGATTGTTCCCGGCGAACATAGCATGTTCGTGTTCGCGGCGAACAGCGAACATATGCAAGATTCGACCCGCCCCAATACTTTATCATTGAGCAAACTTTGACCCTGCATGTCACAGTCAGCAGACAGATTCCAGCCAATCAGCAGCATACCACACCCTTCTACCTCATGGACAGCAGCCATTTTGGAATCATAACTAACTTGCAGTCTTACTGAGAGGAGGTAGAGTGTAGGTGATACTGCATCAATAGGGAAAACCATAGCTAGGCAAGTTTATTCAGTGTCCAGTGCAGTGCTGAAGGACTCATCAGATCTCTGCTGTAAACACAGCACCCCAAAAAGCCCTTTTTAGGGCTATAACATCATTTTTTTTCTTCGTTTTTTTTCTGTGTAATCTAACTTCATTTGCCTGTCTCCCTGCTAGCCCCTGCTTGCAAGTGTGTGTGTCAGGCTCACAGCTTATACTGTGTGTGCACAACGCATACAATATAATATTGTTTACTAGTTGTCTACTTTTAAAAAACCCAAACTTTATTTTCTTAAATCTAAGTGCATTTGCATCATTTGCTTGACCGCTACCCATAGTGTGTGTCTTGCTTACAAGTACTATGCCAAGTTCAACCAATCCAGTCTAGTTGGGGTACCAACAGTCCACATTTTAAAAACCCAAACTTTTATTTTCTTAAATCTAAGTGCATTTGCCTGACCGTCAATCAAAGTTCATTTGCTTGACCGCTACCCATAGTGTGTGTCCCTGCTTACAAGTACTGTGCCAAGTTCAACCAATCCAATCTATTTGGGGTACCAACAGTCCACATTTAAAAAACCCAAACTTTTATTTTCTTAAATCTAAGTGCATTTGCCTGACCGTCAATCAAAGATAATTTGCTTGACCGCTACCCATAGTGTGAGTCTTGCTTACAAGTACTGTGCCAGAGAGCATGTTGTGTGAATGCTTGAGCTCCAAACAAAAGGCTTTTTAGGGTCTTAGTCCCTCAAATACAAGTTTTATTTTAACACCTTTCTGTTTATAAGCACTTTGTGCACGGTGTTGTTCATTTTTGGGAGTTTTTGTGGTATTTTTCTTAGTTTAATTTAAGTTTTAGTTTTCTGGGAGCCAGGCTCAGCCCTCTATCCCAGGAGAGTGAGCTGTCTCCTGGATACTTTGCCACACCCCTCCCTTAGCACTACACCTGCACTCCTGGAACTTTTTTACTTTGACTTTTTTTAAAAGTTTTTCAGGTTTTGTTAAAGTTTTGTTTGTTTGGTGTTGGGTTTTATGTTTTGGGGGAGAGAAGACAAGTAACATCTTTGTAGGCAGTGGGGGGGAAAACAATTTGAAGTTTTGTTTAAAAGGCTTTTTTAACATCTGACACAGAGACACAGAGGGGTTAAAAAGCCACTGTGTTCTCTGTGTTGTTGCATTTAGTAACATCTTGCAACAGGCCATTAACCCTTCCACTGCCAAACATCATCTCTCTCTCTCCCTTAGTTTTTGTCTCCCTTAGTTTTGTCTTTTTGTTTCTTTTTCACACTTTTATATTTAAAAAAAAAAAGAAAACAGTAGAAAATCATAAAACAAAAAATAAAAATAAATAAAACAAATAAACTAAAAAAAAAGGGTCTAAACATGAGGGATAAGACCACTAAGAAGCCTCAGGGGTCAAAAGGGGGAATAATGGCCCCTGAAAATCCTAGCTGCAGCACTGCACAGCATAGGCCCCAGGCAGATAAGGCAGCCCCAGCTCCTGGTGGTTCTGCCAGCAGACCTACCCTGTGGCTAATACCTGGTCACAGGTGGTTTCTGCTGGCCCAGTAATACCACCGCTGGGGCTGAGGGGCAGATCACTAGGAAGCATGGGGTTAAATGTCAGATGTCTGGGGTCTACAGCATTGATATCTATCTGCGTGCTGCAGCTAATGTCATCAGCCCCTCTGTTATAGTAGCAGCCAGCAAAATGTATGGGAAAGCAGTTTTCTTTACCCGTACGCTGGCTGCTGCTCACATAATTTTACAGAGAGGCATCACAGTGGGGGGATTATATGTCCCAATAGAACCCCTGGAAGGGTTGGGCACAAAAGTAACACTCTCTAATGTGCCCCCCTTCCTACCAGACTCCCTCCTGCGCCCCCACCTGCTAACCCTAGGGGAAGTAAAAAACACCATTTATTAAAATTCCCCTGGGGTGCAGAGAGAGAGCACTTCGTCATGTGCTCTCTTTCAAGAGGCAGGTACAAATGTTCCTTCCTCAGGGCGCAGAAAACATTGAGGGGTCTTTTGGGGTTCCATTTGAGGGGGTGCTGTACAGGATTTTTTACAGCACTACGGAGGTGCAGTGCTATCATTGCAAGGGGTTGGGGCATACACGTAGGAATTGTCCTAATGTAAAGCATCATGCCCCAGCCCCAGCAAATGGCACCTCCGTCAGTACAGCACCCATCCCCGCTGAGCCCATAACAGCGGGGACCTCAAGGGTCATAGCCCCCCCAAAGAGCTCAGGCAAGGAGGCCGTTCCTCAAGCCACCACCACGGCCTCCAAACCCCCTTCTTCCCCAAAAAAAGCCATCTGTGTCTGTGGTCTCCAGCAAGACTGCAGACACGGGGAAAAGGGGAAGAATGTCACCGGTCCTCCCAGTGTCACAGCTGCATCTCCCAAGTCCCAATCTGCCCCCACCATAATTACATCAGTTAGTGTGGGGGCACAGTGTAAGCAGAGGGATAATAAGCCCTCTGCAGGGGAGGCAGCTAGTGGCAGCTCCTCTTCCAGGAGTGACGTCCCCAGGAAGAGGAAGCATAAAACCAACAGGGCCGGACTATCTTTGATAGTATCTTTCTGGTCCGGGATCTATTGCATTATTCTCGCAGGACTGGTCTGTCACTCGCCTTTCTCTCTTTAGATCAAGAGAAGGCGTTTGACAGGGTGGACCATGGTTACCTCATAGCCACTCTGCAAGCGTACGGCTTTGGCCCACAGTTTGTGGGCTTTATAAGAACGCTGTACGCCTCTGCAGAGTGTTTACTTAAAATCAATTGGTCCCTAACAGCACCTTTGGTATTTGGACGAGGGGTGCGTCAAGGATGTCCCTTGTCTGGACAGTTATATGCACTGGCCATTGAGCCTTTCCTCTGCCTACTGAGGAAAAGGCTCACAGGGCTGGTGCTAAAAGATCCAGACATGCGGATTGTCCTTTCAGCTTATGCTGACGATGTGCTCCTCGTGGCCCAGGATCCAGTTGATCTTGAGCTGGCAAAACAGTGCCAGGAGGTATATTCAGCTGCCTCCTCCGCTCAGATCAACTGGTCCAAATGCACAGGCCTTTTAGAGGGTAATTTACAGGTAGACTCTTTGCCTCCCACGTTTCGTGACATCACGTGGGAGGCAGATGTCATTAAATATCTGGGGGTCTACCTGTCCGCTGCGGACGCTTCCGTCCCAGACAACTGGAGGGAGTTAGAGGGCAGTGTCCTCTCTCGTCTGGGACGATGGAGGGGTCTAGCAAAAATGCTTTCCCTTAGGGGGCGGACTCTAGTGGTGAATCAGCTGGTGGCTTCTCAGATCTGGCACCGGCTGATTTGTCTGAGTCCGACCCCCGAGTTTGTCACCAATATCCAGAGGAATTTGTTAGATTTCCTCTGGATGGGAAGGCATTGGGTCTCTGCAGGGGTGGCAAGTCTGCCTTTGGTGGAGGGTGGACAGGGAGTAGTTTGTGTGTGCTCCCAGTTGTCCACCTTCCGCCTTCAGTACCTGCAGAGATACCTATATGCAGATCCCTCTCCGCAGTGGTGCGCACTGGCATCCAGCTTTTATCGCCAGTTGCGCAACCTGGGGTATGACCGGCAATTATTTCTGATCAGGCCCGAGGGGTTTGGGAGAGACCTCTCTGTGTTGCCGGCATACTACCAGGAAACCCTCAAGGCCTGGAGCATGGTCTCCGTGACCAGGCAGGGCGTGCCTTTGGGGGATGAAATATTCACGGAGCCCCTGCTATTTAATGCAGCAGTGGGGGCTCCAATGTTACAGTCCCCCAGTATCATCCGCCGCCTTAGTCATGCACGGATGACCCGAGTCGGGGATCTCCTGGAATACGGGCGTTCTGATTGGGTGTCACCCCAGGAGCTTGCGCTCCGTTTGGGATATGTGACGCCCAAAGTCTCAGGGCGCTTGCTCCAGGAGATTAGAGATGCCATCTCCCCCGACTCGCGCACCTTCCTTCGCGGGGGCTTTGCAGGCCGGAGTGCCACATGCACCTTTCAACACCCCTTCTCCGGCTGTTTGCATTGGACACAAGCCCCGTGTTTCCCCTCAGGCTCCTCCTGTCCCCAACCTCTCGAGGTTGAGGGACATACCCTCGGCATGCTTTCGCGGCATGCCGAGGAAGAGCTTATATTCTCTCGTGCTCCATACAGTGCACTTCCTTGCCCTCGTGACCCGTCCCGATACCATCTGGAGGCGGGTCCTACCAGCTGACGAGGGCAAGAGGCCCCGGTGGAGGGAACTTTATTCTGATTTAGTTCCACGACCCACCGGGGACTTGAGTTGGAGAGTGCTCCATGGTGCACTGAGCACGGGAGAGTACTTAGCTAAATTCACGGACTCTCCCTCCACTTGTCCATTCTGTGGCAAGGGAGAGTCCGTGTATCATGTTTATTTTAGTTGCGCCAGACTGCAGCCCCTCTTGTCACTCTTGAGGGGCCTCCTCCTGCAGTTCTGGCTGCATTTTTCCCCTCACATTTTTATTTTTGGGCACCCAGTGTCCCGGGGCAATAAGGCCAGGGACGTCCTCGTCAACCTGCTCCTGGCATTAGCCAAATTGGCTATATATAAGTCCAGGAAGCAGTGTTTGATAGGGGGGGTTCCCTTGTCACCTGAGGCCATGTTCCGGGTGCTGGTGCGCTCCCGTATCCGGGCAGAGTACCACCTGGCTTTGTCCACTGGGGGAATGGATGAGTTTGTCTCCCAGTGGGCTGTAGATGGTGTGCTCTGCTCGGTATCCCCCCATCCGGTTTCTTTTTCTCTTCACCTCCAAAAATGATTTTTATTTAGTTTACAGATCATGTTTTTCTCCTAATTTTAAAATACACTGTGCCAAGTTCAACCAATCCAGTCTAGTTGGGGTACCAACAGTCCACATTTAAAAAACCCAAACTTTTATTTTCTTAAATCTAAGTGCATTTGCCTGACTGTCAATCAAAGTTCATTTGCTTGACCGCTACCCATAGTGTGTGTCCTGCTTACAAGTACTGTGCCAAGTTCAACCAATCCAGTCTAGTTGGGGTACCAACAGTCCACATTTAAAAAAACCCAACTTTTATTTCTTAAATCTAAGTGCATTTGCATAACCGTCAATCAAAGTTAATTTGCTTGACCGCTACCCATAGTGTGTGTCTTGCTTACAAGTACTGTGCCAAGAGGTTGTGTGCATGCTTGAGCTCTAAACAAAAGGCTTTTTTAGGGTCTTAGTCCTCAAATACAAGTTTTATTTTAACACCTTTCTGTTAATAAGCACTTTGTGCACGTGTTGTCATTTTTGGGAGTTTTGTGGTTTTTTTCTTAGTTTAATTTAAGTTTTAGTTTTCTGGGGGTCATGCTCAACTCTCTATCCCAGGAGAGTGAGCTGTCTCCTGGATACTTTGCCACACCCCTCCCTTAAGCACTTTACCTTCACTCCTGAAACGTTTTTTACTTTGACTTTTTTTTTTTTTAAGTTTTTCAGGTTTGTTAAAGTTTGTTTGTTTGGTGTTGGGTTTTATGTTTTGGGGGGAGAGAAGACAAGTAACATCTTTGTAGGCAGTGGGTTGGGAAACAATTAGAATTTTGTTTAAAAGGCTTTTTTAACATCTGACACAGAGACACAGAGGGGTTAAAAAGCCTCTGTGTTCTCTGTGTTGTTGCAATTAGCAACACCTTGCAACAGGCCATTAACCCTTCCACTGCCAAACATCATCTCTCTCTCTCCCTTAGTTTTGTCTCCCTTAGTTTTGTCTTTTTGTTTCTTTTCACACTTTTATATTTTAAAAAAAAAGAAAACAGTAAAAAATCATAAAACCAAAAAATAAAAATAAATAAAACAAATAAACTAAAAAAAGGGTCTAAACATGAGGGATAAGACCACTAAGAAGCCTCAGGGGTCAAAAGGGGGAATAATGGCCCCTGAAAATCCTAGCTGCAGCACTGCACAGCATAGGCCCCAGGCAGATAAGGCAGCCCCAGCCCCTGGTGGTTCTGCCAGCAGACCTACCCCTGTGGCTAATACCTGGTCACAGGTGGTTTCTGCTGGCCCCAGTAATACCACCGCTGGGGCTGAGGGGCAGATCACCAGGAAGCATGGGGTTAAATGTCAGATGTCTGGGGTCTACAGCATTGATATCTATCTGCGTGCTGCAGCTAATGTCATCAGCCCCTCTGTTATAGTAGCAGCCAGCAAAATGTACGGGAAAGCAGTTTTCTTTACCCGTACGCTGGCTGCTGCTCACATTCTTATACAGAGAGGCATCACAGTGGGGGGATTATATGTCCCAATAGAACCCCTGGAAGGGTTGGGCACAAAAGTAACACTCTCTAATGTGCCCCCCTTCCTACCAGACTCCCTCCTGCGCCCCCACCTGCTAACCCTAGGGGAAGTAAAAACACCATTTATTAAAATTCCCCTGGGGTGCAGAGAGAGAGCACTTTGTCATGTGCTCTCTTTCAAGAGGCAGGTACAAATGTGCCTGCCTCAGGGCGCAGAAAACATAGAGGGGTCTTTTGGGGTTCCATTTGAGGGGGTTCTACAGGATTTTTTACAGCACTATGGAGGTGCAGTGCTATCATTGCAAGGGGTTGGGGCATACACGTAGGAATTGTCCTAATGTAAAGCATCATGCCCCAGCCCCAGCAAATGGCACCTCCATCAGTACAGCACCCATCCCGCTGAGCCCATAACAGCGGGGACCTCAAGGGTTATAGCCCCCCCACAGAGCTCAGGCAAGGAGGCCGTTCCTCAAGCCACCACCACGGCCTCCAAACCCCCTTCTTCCCCAAAAAAGCCATCTGTGTCTGTGGTCTCTAGCAAGACTGCAGACACGGGGAAAAAGGGGAAGAATGTCACCGGTCCTCCAGTGTCACAGCTGCATCTCCCAAGTCCCAATCTGCCCCCACCATAATTACATCAGTTAGTGTGGGGGCACAGTGTAAGCAGAGGGATAATAAGCCCTCTGCAGGGGAGGCAGCTAGTGGCAGCACCTCTTCCAGGAGTGACGTCCCCAGGAAGAGGAAGCATAAAACCAACAGGGAGGTATTATCAGTTTAATACTTGTTACGTCACCTATCAGGGGGCGTGTATAATGGGAGTGGCGTGTTTCTAAGTACTACTCTTCTCAGTTTAATACTTGTTACGTACCTATCAGGGGGCGTGTATAAGGCCTGGATTTTTAGAACCGGGAGATGGAAAAAGATTGCGTGTTTGTCGTATCACTTCAATTTTGGGGAACGGCACGTGCAATCAAAGGTGCCACCAGATAGGAGTGGAATGTTTGTAAGTACTAACTCTTATCAGTTTAATACCTTTACAGTACCTATCAGGGGGCGTGTATAAGGGCCTGGATTTTTAGAACCGGGAGATGGAAAAAGATGGTCGTATCACTTCAATTTTGAGTCACGGCACTTGCAATCAAAGGTGCCACCAGATAGGAGTGGCGTGTTTGTAAGTACTACTCTTATCAGTTTAATACCTGTTACAGCACCTATCAGGAGGCGTGTATAAGGCCTGGATTTTTTAGAACAGGGAGATGGAAAAAGATGCTTTGTTGGTCGTATCACTTCAATTTTGGGGAACGGCAATGTGCAATCAAAGGTGCCCACCAGATAGGAGTGGCGTGTTTGTAAGTACTACTCTTATCAGTTTAATACTTGTTACGTCACCTACCAGGGGGCGTGTATAAGGCCTGGATTTTTAGAACCGGGAGATGGAAAAAGATGCTTTGTTGGGCGTGTCACTTCAATTTTGGGGCACGGCACGTGCAATCAAAGGTGCCACCAGATAGGATTGCGTGTTTGTAAGTACTACTCTTATCAGTTTAATACCTGTTACAGCACCTATCAGGGGGCGTGTATAAGGCCTGAATTTTTAGAACCTGGAGATGGAAAAAGATGCTTTGTTGGTCGTATCACTTCAATTTTGGGGCACGGCACGTGCAATCAAAGGTGCCACCAGATAGGAGTGGCGTGTTTGTAAGTACTACTCTTATCAGTTTAATACCTGTTACAGCACCTATCTGGGGGCGTGTATAAGGCCTGGATTTTTAGAACCTGGAGATGGAAAAAGATGCTTTGTTGGTCGTATCACTTCAATTTTGGGGCACGGCACGTGCAATCAAAGGTGCCACCAGATAGGAGTGGCGTGTTTGTAAGTACTACTCTTATCAGTTTAATACCTGTTAAGTCACCTATCAAGGGGCGTGTATTGCTTTGTTGGTCGTATCACTTCAATTTTGGGGCACGGCACGTGCAATCAAAGGTGCCACCAGATAGGAGTGGCGTGTTTATAAGTACTACCCTTATCAGTTTAATACTTGTTACGTCACATATTTGGGTGCGTGTATAAGGCCTGGATTTTTAGAATCGGGAGATGGAAAAAGATGCTTTGTTGGTCGTATCACTTCAATTTTGGGGCACGGCACGTGCAATCAAAGGTGCCACCAGATAGGAGTGGCGTGTTTGTAAGTACTACTCTTATCAGTTTAATGCTTGTTACGTCACCTATCAGGGGGCGTGTATAAGGCCTGGATTTTTAGAACCGGGAGATGAAAAAGATGCTTTGTTGGACGCATCACTTCAATTTTGGGGAACGCTCATTGTGCAATCAAAGGTGCCACCAGATAGGAGTGGCGTGTTTGTAAGTACTACTCTTATCAGTTTAATACTTGTTACGTCACCTACCAGTGGGCGTGTATAAGGCCTGGATTTTTAGAACCGGGAGATGGTAAAAGATGCTTAGTTGGTCGTATCACTTCAATTTTGGGGCACGGCACGTGCAATCAAAGGTGCCACCAGATAGTAGTGGCGTGTTTGTAAGTACTACTCTTATCAGTTTAATAACTGTTACAGCACCTATCTGGGGGCGTGTATGAAGTGCTGGATTTTTAGAACCTGGAGATGGAAAATGATGCTTTGTTGGTCGTATCACTTCAATTTTGGGGCACGGCACGTGCAATCAAAGGTGCCACCAGATAGGAGTGGCGTGTTTGTAAGTACTACTCTTATCAGTTTAATACCTGTTAAGTCACCTATCAAGGGGCGTGTATTGCTTTGTTGGTCGTATCACTTCAATTTTGGGGCACGGCACGTGCAATCAAAGGTGCCACCAGATAGGAGTGGCGTGTTTATAAGTACTACCCTTATCAGTTTAATACTTGTTACGTCACATATTTGGGTGCGTGTATAAGGCCTGGATTTTTAGAATCGGGAGATGGAAAAAGATGCTTTGTTGGTCGTATCACTTCAATTTTGGGGCACGGCACGTGCAATCAAAGGTGCCACCAGATAGGAGTGGCGTGTTTGTAAGTACTACTCTTATCAGTTTAATGCTTGTTACGTCACCTATCAGGGGGCGTGTATAAGGCCTGGATTTTTAGAACCGGGAGATGGAAAAAGATGCTTTGTTGGACGCATCACTTCAATTTTGGGGAACGCTCATGTGCAATCAAAGGTGCCACCAGATAGGAGTGGCGTGTTTGTAAGTACTACTCTTATCAGTTTAATACTTGTTACGTCACCTACCAGTGGGCGTGTATAAGGCCTGGATTTTTAGAACCGGGAGATGGTAAAAGATGCTTTGGTTGGTCGTATCACTTCAATTTTGGGGCACGGCACGTGCAATCAAAGGTGCCACCAGATAGGAGTGGCTTGTTTGTAAGTACTACTCTTATCAGTTTAATACCTGTTACGTCACCTATAAGCGGGCGTGTATAAGTCCTGGATTTTTAGAACCGGGAGATGGAAAAAGATGCTTTGTTGTCATATCACTTCAATTTTGGGGCACGGCACGTGCAATCAAAGGTGCCACCAGATAGGAGTGGCGTGTTTCTAAGTACTACTCTTATCAGTTTAATACCTTTTACAGCACCTATCTGGGGGCGTGTATAAGGCCTGTATTTTTAGAACCGTGAGATGGAAAAAGATGCTTTGTTGGTCGTATCACTTCAATTTTGGGGCACGGCACGTGCAATCAAAGGTGCCACCAGATAGGAGTGGCGT
>CM050169.1:86788684-86811184 GCA_027410445.1 Discoglossus pictus
ACTCCTTAACCTCCTCCTCCTCCTCCTCCTTAACCTCCTCCTCCTCCTCCTCCTTAACCTCCTCCTCCTCCTCCTTAACCTCCTCCTCCTCCTTAACCTCCTCCTCCTCCTCCTTAACCTCCTCCTCCTCCTCCTTAACCTCCTCCTCCTCCTCCTTAACCTCCTCCTCCTCCTCCTTAACCCCCTCCTCCTCCTCAACCTCCCCCTCCTCCTCCTCAAACCTCCCCCTGCTCCTCCTCAACCTCCCCCTCCTCCTCCTCCTCCTCAACCTCCCCCTCCTCCTCCTCCTCCTCCTCAACCTCCCCCTCCTCCTCCTCCTCCTCCTCAACCTCCCCCTCCTCCTCCTCCTCCTCCTCAACCTCCCCCTCCTCCTCCTCCTCCTCAACCTCCTCCTCCTCAACCTCCCCTCCTCCTCCTCCTCCTCAACCTCCCCCTCCTCCTCCTCAACCTCCCCTCCTCCTCCTCAACCTCACCTCCTCCTCCTCAACCTCCCCTCCTCCTCCTCAACCTCGCCTCCTCCTCCTCAGCCTCCTCCTCCTCAGCCTCCCCTCCTCCTCAGCCTCTCCTCCTCCTCAACCTCGCCTCGGTGCTTTGTTGTGCGATACAAGCTTCCAAAATAACACAGCACAATAGGCAATTAAATACTTTGGTAGATTAATATTAAAGGCAGGGAACATTCCTCTGTTCATTTAAAAAAATATATAATTATAATGCGGATCACCAAGTTTCTTCATTTAAGCTGCAGTCTTATTTACTTCTCCATCACCAATCCTCATCTCCGTCCAGTGATAACTAACAGTGAAAGAGGTATTTTTAATTTCCAGTAATAAAATCTCTGACTTAATCCATACACGTGACTATTGATGCACTTAATTTCCCCTCCATGTACTCTCTCCTGGATTGGAGTTGGATTCATTTACTGCAGTGTCGGAGCTGCTGTATAATTTATAGCAAGTTGGCATGGATAATATTTGATGTGTGGTTACTTATACTTTATTTCTATAAATACCCTTTTTTATAAGGACATTTTTTTTTTTTTTGAAGAAGCAGTAAAGTGTAATGGTTTTATTGTGTACATAACTCAGGTATGTCTTAGACCGTTATTTGTTTGTCCTGTTCCATGTACTAGGAGTGCCGTCTTAAGCAAATAAGTATACTTGTCCAATAAAAATTATATCAGGAGAGGAAGATAGTGAGCTTGACCCCTTAAACTTGTCACTGATCCAGTAGTAAATGTGTTATTTAAAGAACTGGTAATAGTGTTTATATTCTGACTCCAAAGCATTCTTAAATGTAAAGTTCATATGTATGTATGTTGGGCAAAAACAGTTTAATATAAATAAGTTAATATTTTTCCCACTTTCTTAAATTGTCTGTTTTCTCCTCAAGCAGAGAGTTGCTTTTTAAACCTTCCTGTGCTGTTAGGGGGCGTGATAAGCTCTGCAGGTGCTAGACTAGCTTGGAAGAAGGCTAGCTTATTATGTCGCTGCTCCCCCTCTTCCCCTTGTCATTATTACAGAGCTAACAGCTCTATAGTAAGTTGCTTGCAGCTGTCCTACCCATTGTGAGTGCATGCGCTGTCATAGTCACGCCCCTTTACTGAGCATGCTCGGTCTGAAACAGAATTTGACCAGTCGGACTATTTATTTATTTTATTTGTTATTTTAATTTCTGTTTTCAGGCACAGGGAGGTGGCGATAAGCTGTTCTGCTTGAGGGAAAACAGCATGCAATTTTAAAATACATACAAGTTAATAATCTATATCTTACTTTACAAGTAATAGTAATATGCTAGTCTAAGTTTTAATAGAATACTTCTCAGCTGCCTTTTCTGTTGAGGTTTCTGCTTTTAAGCTAAGCAAGACCAGACAAAACAAACTATTTAATTGTTAATAAATGTGTGATCGTTTAGCCCAAGGATATTCTAAAAGGGTTTGACAGGAATGCATTTAGAGAAGTAGACAATGACAATAGATAATTATTTATTTATGAACATGAGCCAATAGGACACCTACAACTAAACTTATCATACACACACCCTTGTAGTGCTACAGTTAACAACTGAAGTTTGGACCAACTAGGGATGAACCTGAGTACAAACAATCCACTTTCCCCGTCTTTATTCATAAGATGACAAAATTATACATCTAACTTTTAGACCAGGTCTTGACAAATCTTGGGAGTAACTGCTCCCTAAAATTTTACTTCTGACTCCAACTTTTTTTTAGCTATCATTTGTATATTGATGAAAAAGGAGGACACAACCTCCTTCTAAAAAACAATAGACAGAAGCATTAAGGAAATATATAGTTTAAGAAACAGCATAATCAGGAGTGTTTACATTTTTAAAAAATAGCACAGCATTAGCACTATAAATGAATAAGGTAAAGTAGTGACTGTGATAGACTAACAGTCACGAGGTAAAAGGGTAATATAAGAAGAAATAAGCACTAAGTCAAATAGCACAAGCACTTTAAGATAAGAATTTTTGAATAACACAACTTGAACTATAATGCACTTTAAGTAATAGAATTCCGAATTAACATAAATAAACAGGATAAAAGATTAACACAAAAGAAATGCAAAGGCACTTAAAACATATACTCCAGTGAAGTGCTGTATGAATAAACAAAACTATACAAAGGATTATAATACCTTATCTTACTTAATCTTATGTAAAAAAATAAAATAATCTTATGTAAATTAAAATCCAGGGTACCCGATAAGGATTTGACTAAGGAAACATAACCAAAAATACACAAATACAATTGAATTGAAAAAACAAATCTTTTATTGACTTGAGCATAATAAAGAAATTAAATAAAAAAGCTGTGATCAAAGAATATAATAACAACAAAAATAAAACTTAAATAAACCTCTAATAATTTGCTGGACGTCAAAAAACCCAAAGGATTAAACACCTTGGGTTTAACATGATTTTTTTAATCGTTGCATTTTTAACAACATTTTAAATGTACAAATAAAGATTGAATTTTTTAAAATTAGTATGTGGCAATAATAATTAAAATAAAGGCTGCATAAAAGGTGTTTCTGTACAACCTTGGTTGGTTGTTCAAGGATTCCTAATAGAATCCACAGGACACTATTTTGGTACACTTATTAAATGTGCCTGCAGATCTGAGCTTTTTAGGTAGTTTTATTTTAATATTAGAATCAGGGGACCTTCCATATCCCTTTTAATAGATTTCTTAAAATCTTGGCCATTAACAGCAGCCATTGAGAGCAGCTATGTTACTTTAAAGCAGTACTCTTTATTACTTTGCTGTGTCCATAGCAAGTCCATTTTGTTTTAAGTAAAAATTGGAGAAAATGGTTGGATAAGAAACTGCAAAGACGTATGATACTCTTCCACAATATCCTTATTGGGACCATGGTCAACTCAAATATTGCCATGTTTCTTATTTTGCGACACAAGAAAAGAGCCTTTCATATGTCGTTAAAATGAACAGCTTTGAGCAAAACTGTCTTTCTCTTTGATTGTCCACTTAAACACATCTGTAGAAAATGTGCCACTGGCAATTTGTTCTCTATGTTCTACAAAGCATGATTTTCACAAGTTTAAACAAGATTTGTGAGAGCTTAAGTCAGATAATCAGACTGTTTTTTGAAGTTTAGGTGCATATCCCAAAACGGAATATGATTTTCACCAATACCGGGGCATTTCTTAATGGTGTGAACAAAAACATGTTATGCCTATGGGCCTGAACAGTTGGCTCCCAATTCAATTGCAAGCCCACATCTCGTGGGATACAGGCCGTATGTCTGCAGGCTCCCGTTCGTCTCCGATTCCAGAGCTATTCGATTGAAGGAGCCTACAAGTTACGGGCCGAACGCCAAGGCCGTAAACCATTCACTAATGCGTAGCAGTTCAGGGCGGGAACGTGATAAATTAAGCAAGGCCGTAACCACTAATTTGGAAACATCCAATAGAAAAGGAGGCAGCCATCATTACAGCAGTAAAACATGGAGGTTACATGTCAATCAATTCGGTTCGGCTGTCCGATATGCGATGGGACTTGCAAACCCTCAAAATAATTAAAATGAATGCCAATACTGTTCTAGTGCATATGGGTGGCCTGATATTAACTCCTTGATACCTGAGATCGATATAACCCCGAAATGACACATAACATTTTTTATTTTTTTTTGTTGCATATTTGCGAGCTTGAGATTGTTGTGCAATTAATTCTAGTGTCTTTCATCGCTTTTTCCGTCCTTTACAGTGCAGTATTTTTTTTTTTTTGCATTTACAGTGCTGCAGACAGGGGTTAAACCCTCTTTTAGGTCCTCTCTAGTACTCGTAGGATTTTCTCCTACATTTGCCAGTTACAGGTGTGAAGACATTTGCGGGCTTGGGGATATTGGAACAATTGAATAGCGATTTGCGTTTGTAACTCTTGCAAATGGGAAAGATCGAAGGCTTTGGGAGGCTGTAAGTTCCGGGTTTAACAACCGCAATGTTTTCAAGGCCTTAACCCGTAAATCGTTTGGCGCCCGCAAAAAGATGCCGATTTGAATAGCAAATTACCTTACGGCCTCCCGTACGGGCTCCAGTAACTTACGATTGCTCAATTGAATCAGGCACTTGGTCGGGGAGAACCTCAACTCATTTAGCAGCAGAAATTGTCCAGTCTCTTCTTGTATAAGGTAAAATGAAAAAAGCATTGTGAGCTCATTGGCATGTCCCCACCGAGAGTGCAGTGCTTGGCGTTTATTTTTTTGAATTCTCAGCAGGAAATACATTTTTTTACTTATTTTTAGATATTCAGACGTGAACACAAATGCACTATTTACTGTACCAGTGGAGGCTCCTATCATTATTTTGCCCACCATAGTGTATACTAATAGGACATTACATTTCCCAACAATAGTGCTTAACACTCTTATTCAATTCTATGGTGCAGTTGGGAAAGGGAATTAAAACGAAACTTTATTTGGATTAACAGCGAGGCAGAAAATCACATATATAGTTGTGAGCATGCGAGTTGTTGCTAACGCTTGCGAACTCGCGCAGCGAGCCTGCAGCCCTCGCGAAGCCGAACGCGCTCCTTTCCAGTAACTGCGCACCTCGCAAAGTTTACCTCGTTACTCAAAGAAAATACAAGACACGTTACGACCTCGCAAAAATCGTCCGCAACCCGCGCAGATCAAAACATGAAAAATACAACAAATACACACAACAAATGCATAAAAAGCTTACTTACAGGAAGAGGGGGCATCCAGGACCTCGAAAACGAAAGTTACAAATTTAACTCAAAATAAAAGAGTTTCGACACTGAAAAATTCTCTAAGCGAGAGAAAAGATAGCCGCCGAAAAAACCCGAAAACGAGGCTATAGCAGTCTAAAGACGCAAAACACCACCAAACACCTACGTATTTGCCGAATATCACCTACGAGATTAAAAAACAAGGACGCAACCCGCGTGAATTCCTAAACATTACAAACACAATAAATACAAACAACAAACCCATAAAAAGCTTACCCACAGCAATGGGGGGGCACCCAGGACCCTCTGCAAGTGAAGTTAGACCTCGATTTAAGTACAAATTTCTGAGTTTAGACACCCAAAAATCACCTAAATTATCTAAGCGAGAGAAAAAATGGCAGCCGAAACACGAAAACGAGACTAAACGACCCTAAACACGCAAAACACCACCAAACCGCTATGGATATTCCGAGCAAGTCGAACGACATCGAAAACGAAAGACACTAAATGAGCTACAGCCGCATACCACACATTAGCCGCCATTTTAGAACACTAACTTATACAATGCGGAAGTACACGGCTACGCTAACGGATTTGCCTCACGCACGCACACTATTACACTGCACACATTCATCACGCTTACACCACAGCTCCACAGCACTGATGCTGCAGCAACATCAAAACAGATTCCCAGCTCTTCAACGGAATGCTTCCTCCATATATTACTTGAAAATAAGTAAAGTATATTACTTTATTAATGTATTTTTTTATTATTTATTTTATTATTATACACCAAACTGCATTAGCTCACTTACAATTTCTTTGCCGTCATTTTTTGACAGGCAATTCGCTAGTATAAACATAAAAACATTTTAAAAGTCTATTTAAAACAAAAGGTCACCCTTTATTTACTTATAGGTGAATACTTTATGTATTCTATACAGTAACTTTTAAAGGCTAAATGTATTCATTGTTTAACTGTATCCATGGATTATTAATGTCCTATTTTTTAGTCAGAATTCCATATGTTAACTGCATAATTTAGCTTGGGGATTAATGTTTGAATATACCGGTGGCACGACTTTCTAGCGCACAGCCAATACGTGGCGACACATGCACGCAGAAAATAGCGCTCCCTCACTCTCCCTGTCACTTAGACAGGAGCCACAACGTACACCATCCAACACAGCTCAGGGTCTAGAGAGGGCATGGGGTACAGGGGAGAAGGCTGGGGTACAGGACCAGGGGTACTGAGGAGAGAGCAGGGTGCTGAGGGCTGAAAACGAGGTGCAGGGGAGAGGGCTGTCTGAAGCTAGGTGACAGGGAGAGTGAGAGCGCAGATGTCGGGAGTGCTATTTTCGTGCCGCATACGTTGGTGCGTATTGGCCATGCGCCAGAAAGTTGGGGTGCTGAATATACCACTCTGCATAAACTGGGGCTCCACTGTGACTTTTTTTTTTGTTTTTTTTTCCTTGTACTGGAGCTGCACCAGATTTGGAGCGGATAGCTCCTTTCACCCGAAGTAGCAATATTATTCGGGAAGGATTTATTAGTGTATTCAATTGCCCTGAGATTGGGATCAAAACGCAGCTTCCTTTGGGAAAAGATCCTTATGCAACCTTTTTGCCCACCATAAGCCAAATTAGATTGTCGTATAAGGTAATACATGTTGTCCCAATGCATTGTATTGCATGTTCTTAAACTGTTATATTTCTTGATTTGTCAGAGGTTTAATTTAAAGATTTTAAATGTAAGTCCCATGCAAAAAAAAATTAAAAAATAATCAATTAACAGATTCCTTGTTATGTCGGGTCTTTCCAAATATAGCTCTTCTTTATGGCTTTGTTTTATATAATTTTCCAGTTCAATGAATATCTGCTGTTAAATTGTTTAATCTTGAGCATGGGTTGATAAAATTATGTAGAATTTGTGAGCCAGAAATGGGTGCATGTAAAAAGGTTTGTGTAGAAACCCAACCCTTCAAAAAGTTAGGCGTTCGCAGTACTAGTTTAGAAATCTGGCTATTGGTTGTGTTCAGGCCGGATCTAATTTCCATTCCTCTAGCGCACTTATGGAAGGCTGTATGGAGGCCTTAATTGTAATTGTGACTCCCTTTTAAAGTATTGCTGTATGATGATAAATGTCTGATATGACAGGCAAAGAGCATAATTTCACTTAAATATGTTAGAGCTAGTTTTTAGTTGGAAATATACATTGTTATGCTTGTAACTTTGGTGATAGTTACATATATGTAACAGTAGTATTTGCATTTCTGCAGAGCATGGGTAAGGGAGGGGGTATGCGTTGAATACCAGAATAAACCCCCTGCCCCTCTCCATCTTCCATCTCTTCCTACATTGGTTTAGTAGGTCCAAATTGCCCTCCGTCTTAAAGTTTGTCTTTTTCAAGACAAAAACATTCTATATGCAAACAAATTTGTAAAAATGCAGTTTTTTTCTCTAAAAAAGATTTTGGGTTCATGGCTTACATAGCAGCTAGTGTTATACTTAAATTCATTTTCTTTAAATTGAAGTGGTCATATTAAGTGGACACATTAGCTTACTATAGAACAAAATGTGTTTTACGGACTCCCGTGAGATTTAGGTGACTCTTACAAACTGCATTCAGCATTTTTCTTTTTTTTGTCAAAGCAGATATTTTACACTTAGACATATAATGTTTCTGGATTTTGCTAGGTATATAATATCCCTCTGTATCTATTTACTTTTATGTACTTTATTTTATTAAGAAGTGCTTATAAGCTTTGTATTATTGCCTAGCGTCAAACAAATAGTCCCTGTGTAGGTTTGTCCTCTGCAGCTCATGAAGATAGCGCAGCAAGTCCAGCAGAGTCTCTGTCTCACACTGACCAGCGCTCTTCAACGTGCTACTTAGACATGGTGGCCCCTTTTTATGCTAGGACCGTACATCCAGCCATACAGAGTCTGTGTTTGCATACACTGCAGTGGAATTATTTGTTTACTTTGGACATAAAAAAACGAGCTTATAAGCACAATACAATAAAGTACATACAAGTAAATACATATACAGGGATATTAAATACCTAGGAAAATCCATATCACTGTAATATACACAGGTGGTGGATCCTGGGAGCCAGGGCCCCTAAAATGTGCACTTCTAAATGAATTGCTCATAAATATATTTCAACATTTAGTGTTAATCTTTACAGCCACTGAGAAACCGCTCCTATAAAATTAGTTGGATATAAAAGTGTAGCCGTACAAACCTAGTTGATAGACCCTTATTGAGATTCACTAAGATACCTCTAAAGAGCATATAAAATGGCTGCTTATAGTTCTATAAATACTGTGCCCAGTCCGTTTTGTATTCATCTTTCCTTTTTATCTATTTCAATAGCGTCCTCTTGTAAAGATCTGTGCGTGTCACAACTGGTACCCATTCCTTTCTTGCCTGTAGATAATCTAACAGAATAGATCACAAATTGAAATACCCATAAAACAGCTTTACCCCTTTAAGCTTTTTCTTGTTCTTTTATCAAAGTAGTTTTTTAGAAAATAGAGAACCTATTTACTGACCCTGATAATCAAAGCACTTTACTCTTTGTGAGGTAGCCATTTGTGTAACCAAAAGGCGGTCTAAAATGGTGCGACAGCAACAATCCTGAGCAAAGCCAATTATGAGAGCAACAAATTGTGTGGAGGAAGCTGCTGTCTTTCTGAACCCAGCAGGTATTGGAATAGAACTGCTGCGGTGTTTAGGTCTGATTGGGAGGTTCGAAAGTGCAGATCACAGTGGTCTGAGGACAGTAATTTGTGTTTTAATTAGAGAACTTCCATTTATGGAACTAAATATAGAGAGTTAATCCAGTCTGATACTGAAGAGTGAGGATTGGATGAGGGGAAGGTGAAGGGCTATAATTGTCTTGTGCAGCTAAAGAACTTATACTATATCATTTGTAAACACAAAGAACAGTGAGTGACATTGTTTAATAGTTGTTGAGTGTTGGTCTTGTTTTTAAAGGGATATGGAAGGTTCCTTAAAAATATTCCTGTGTATCTATTTACCTTTTTTGTTTGTTTGTTATAAACTCTATTGGTAGATTCAGTGTACATGAAGCATAGCCATCAAACAACAAGACCATGCAGAAATATAACCAGATCGGTGCAAATTCGTCACAAATGGCCAGGAGATATAAAACAAACCTAACTCGCCCCCTAACACTGTATATTAATGCATAGCCATTGCATATCATTCATATCTGGTCGGTATATAGAATACATGTACATTTAAGGAAGGGAACATTTAATTAAGAAGTGATTAATAGATAACTGCCTACAATCTGACAAATAGTCCCTTTATGAGATATAGGCTGTGAAACCAGTAATTTTCCATTGCAAGATATTAGGTATGAAATAGTTAAGTCTACGTCTGACCCATGACTTAGCGATTTCATTTATAGACAGTACAATGCTTTTTATACATAATAATCGGTCATCCTCAGGGTGTAATAGATGTTATGTACTGCGCACAAGTGTATTATATAAAGTGCTGTATGCACAGATATCACCAAAGTATGTGTTAGATTCTTATTGGATATCATATGTAAATAAACTTTCATTGGTTGTTAGCGGGTCGTACCATGTTGCAAGAATGGATTATTTCATTTGTTATGTAAACAAATATTAAAGTGTGTGTCTGGATATATTTCAGTCAGTAGTCAGTTTTCCAGCTGGCCCATGTTGGTATTGTTGTTCCACATTTCTTCCTAATAATACATTCTAATAATGATGAACCAGAGGACTATGAGATATATTTTCTACAACAGTGGCTATGGTGGAGGTGAAAATCTTGGTTTACAATTCATTCTCTGCAAGTGGATTATTTAGATCTAGTTAGACACTCCTTAAGAACATGTCTTGTTTTCTGGCTCCTTCCAACCTGGTGTTATGCAGTTTAGACATTGAGGTTAAATACATAATGGTTCAATATTCTAATATTCTAATCTTATAAAGAGAGGATTATCCAAACCAGTCAGACCTCCCACTATGCCCCAGGATATGTGTGCGTGAACAGGATATCTCTGTATTTGCCCTCTCCCACCCCTATGATGTTTTTGTTAAAGTGAAAGGTCAGAAGGTTATCTCTTAACAGTAGCAGATTACTGCAATAGAACATACAATAAAAACACTGATAATAAGATAATTGCAGTTAACTCATTTATCTTGATTGACTTTGCAAGTGGAAACCCCTTTGCTATGCATATTAAAATTGGATTTGAATTGGCGCCTTTTTATAATGCAATATTTGGGGATTTGTTTACTTTATGCAAGTGTTTGTTACTGTTAATGCAGTGGTTTATTCCTTTACAAAGACATTACAGGTATATGTAAGTTTTCATCTGTAACTTTTAATCGAACACTTTCTGCTTGGGTCAGAAACATACATACAAATCATGCTATACACATACAGATTTATTTTAAAGAGCAAATTTGGTTTCCACACCCCAGAGGTGCCTACATAGGCACCTGGTACCTACCAATAGAAGCACTGCATTAAGGGGTTTTAACCCTATACTAACCTTCAAGCCAACAGCAACACAATGCAGAGATCCAAAGCCGCATTGATTGAAGCTGCTTCCTTCTTTCCTTTTTGTGGGTAGAAGAGACTAAAAACATCCCATAATGCTATCTGTAGACTGGTCCCTAGGCATTACAACAAAGATGTGTCTGACTGTACAAACAAACTATGTATTTTATGTAAATTTAGTTTTGGGTTTTCTGGGGTTGTTCGTTTTCAAAATCAACTGTCAGAAAACTGAAGAAATGTGGAAATTCTAGGGAAAATTTCATAATGTTTATATAAGGGCTTTTTTTTTTTTTTCAAGAAAAAAAAAAAAAAAAAAAAAGTTTGCATACATGATACTGATTCTCCTCTATTGTATGCATTCGTAACCCCCGGAAACGTCTATATTCCTGTAACAGGTAGCTACATAGCACACTGCCTCCTTTATTTACTGTAAAAGGAAAAAACAATAAATGTTTGTTTGTGACTTCATGGATTTTGAAAAACTGCTTTATAATTCATCTGACATATTCCCATTCTCTGAGATTATTTGCAGTATATTGTATGAATTATATTTGAATGGCTTTCTTAATTAAAGGGAACGGCCAGTAGCATGAATCATTTTAGCACAGGGCTAGATTTACCACATGCAGAAAGAAATGAAATAGGCTTTAGCTTGTAAATGCTCTCCTGCAAGTAAAATGCTTTTCATGACCTACTCCTCTTGTACACTTACCTGCACATTATCATGGGGCCTCACCTTTATGGATGTTTATCATCTGATAGAACAAAGGCTTTTCATTTGGTACACTGGGCAAAGTAAATGGTCCTATTTCATCATACATGTTGTTGCTGTGCCTTTATAGTTTAAAGGTTTATGGAAGTATCATGTATTATAAATGCATTTGATGGAGGAGAATCAGTAGTGAATGGAAACATATTGTTACATGAATAAAAATCCCCAAATAAATGATAAACTTGCCCTAAATCTTCTGGCAGTTGATTTTAAGAAGGACCCCCCCTGAAAATCCAAGCTAAATTAGCATACATTTCATAATTCATTGTGGCCAATCGGAGGCAGCTACAACATTGTTGCAAAGGGAATCTGTCTCTGCAGCAAAGCATCATGGGATGTGTTGTCTTGTTCTCACCACAAGGAAGCAGCTCATGCAGTGCTGCTCTGAACTCTGAATTGTGCTGTTGGCTTTAAGGTTAGTCTAGGGTTGAAAAATGTACTTTAATACCATTTTTGTATTGCCTAGTTCTTGATTCCTATGTAGGCACCTTGGGGGTTGTGGAAGCCGAGTTTTCAATTTGGGCTGTCAGCTGTTCTGACCCACCCTCAAAGATGGTAATCTTATATTAATAAAACCATTGGCATTGGTTACTGATCAACCCCTGAGGCATTGCTTGCATTTTTTCTGTGCAGTGGTCTGCATAGAAAAAGGCAATGTACAGGTAATTGAACAGAAATGAAGCAATAACTTGGGTACTAATCTGTAATTTAATGTCAATAAGCTCATTATTAGGCGGTCATATTTGATAAATTGAAGAATTGAACTGTTTAAGGCTCCTGGGCAAGGTTTAAAGTGACCATATCAATATTTGCAATGTGTGTTATTATATAGCAGCTAATGTTGAACAGTGCTGTCAGTGGCATTTTAAGATACTGTAAATCTCTGCTTGAGGCATGGGGATTAAAGTGTATGATTTCCATAGGTCCGACCTAATATATGTGGAAAAGGTTTGGTGATGATGGAAAAATATTGAGAACCACTTTTGTCCCTGAGCCCTCAGTTGGCAGGGTTTAAAAAATCCCAGAAATGAGCCATGGCTCCTAAAATTTCATTGCAGACTAATTTTTTAGGTATTATACAGTAGTGGTGGACAACAGTGTGCCCAGGGGCCGCACGCTGCCTTCAGGCACTTGCCATGCGTTCACCAGCCTGTTCTCTAGAGTGGGAGGGGATATCCTTCTTCAACAATACACAGTCCATTTTATATTTTTCTAAAACCCCTTATCACTATTACTATTTCATTCCTTACCATGTTTACTATGGGTTATAAAAAAATAAAACCTTTTGGGGCATTGTGAGGACCTTTTAAGGACTCTGGCCATAAATTAGGACCTTGAAGTTAAATAGGAGCGTGTGTGTGTGTTTTTTTTTTTTTTTTTTCATAAAGACTGTAATCAAAGTTTTATATGAATTTGCATTTCATCTTTTTCCTAACACCTTCTAATGAAAATTCATTTTTTGTCCTATTGTATGGTGGAGGTTTTTTTCGCTCTTATGTCCACCATAACTTAAATGATTGTTGTGGTAAGCTACCTCCCCACAAAATCAACTGCACAAACCAGGAGCCAGTCCCACACTGATGAGACCCATTATTATTATTATTACTAGCGAATTGCCCATCAAAAAATGACGGCAATAAAAATGTAAGGCAGGTAATGCTGTTTGCCACACAAAGTAAGTCTTTTGGTTGTGTGAGTACCTTTGGCGCTCATTGTGTATTTTTGGTTATCAGAGCCCCTTCGTCGCTCATTGCAAGGTTCGCCTTTTGGTGCTCATTGCGACCCTCTTCCCTGGTGTACTTTTACTCCTCTGAGCACCCTTGGCGATCATTGTAAGCCATGCGCTGAACGCCTTTGGTGTTTATTGCGATCCTGTCGTCTATTCCTTTTTTTTCTTTCTCTATATGTATTTTTTTATGTTAATGAATATACTTTACCTATTTGTAATTAATATATGCAGGAAGCAATATCCTGAAGAGCTAACAATCTGTTGTTATGTTCCTGCAGCATACAATGTAGGTTTGCACTCTTGCGGAACTGAGGTGTAAGTGTCAGCAATGTGGGAAGTGTGTAGTGTAAAAAGGCTGCGTGCTCGAGGGGGAAGCAGTTTGTTTAGCTGTGTAGTTCCACATTTTGTAATGGTAATGTTATGAGTTGCAAGTTAGTGTTTTAAAATGGGGACGATTGTGTATGTGTTACGCGGGTGTGGATGATTTTGAATCCTCCCTAATAGTGTATTTTATACCTTGTACGGGCTTGTGTAGAAGTCTTATGTGTGTGGCAGGTTTTTGCTTGTTTATTGGTCGTGTAGCCTCGTTTTTGTTTTTTTTTGTTGCTTTTCGTGTGGGTTTAACTCTGCAAATTGTGGTTCAATTGTTGTGCAACCTGACTCCCAGACATCGTGGCTGTCCCCCCGTGCTGTGGGTGATTTTTGATTTTTTTGTTAATTTTGGTGGTGTTGTTGTTTTTGTATGTTCGTGGTTAGGCTGTTAAGTTTGTAAGTCGTATTTTTTTTGTGTGTAAGTCTCGCTTTCTTTGTTGCAAGTGTAATTTTTTTTATGCAATTTTTTTCAAACTGCTACAGGTGTCGCATTCTGAATTATGTAATTGAGTTTTGTGTTGATGTGTAGTTCCTTTGCGCTACACAGGGTCGTAGGGATAAGCGTCTACTGCGCTCACCTCCACCAGCGTAAGGATAGCCTTTGGCATTCCAAGCGTTAGCAACAACCTGTATTGCTGAGAACTATATATGTGATTATTAACTTTTATTTGTATCGCGCCAATATATTAAATAGCGCTGTACAGGGGAGAAGAACAAGGAAATATACAATATTGACAACAAGCAGAAAATGGAGGGCCCTGTTTTGAGCTTCAAGTCTTGTAAGAAGTGCTTTTTCCCAAAGCACCCCACAAGATTAGACACCATTAGGATCAAAACACTGTCTGTGGTTAGATTTCCTGACTTGTGCATAATCCATCCTGCTCTATGCCTAAAGCTGTATAATACAGCGGGCATATGCCTAAAAGGAGCAATGTATAAAGAGGTTTTGGATTTGAGAGAGAGTGCATTGTGATCTTATTTGCATGTCCCTGTCCAGTTTCCCAGATTGCAGTGCAATTACTGTATTTCTGGGAAACCGGAGCAGGAAATTGGCTTTTTAACTTATTTTTAAAAATTCAAATGGGATCACAAATGTACTATTTATTTTCTGTGATCAAAAGGGTCAAGGAAAAGCTCACATGAATAATGCAATGCAAACGAGCCTAAAGTTTTGGAGTTTTGTGTCCTTTTTAAGAGATCATCTTTTAATAAAGCATAAAAGAAACAGTAAAGGTCCAAGTCATTGAAGAAATGGAAAAGATACCTTTTTAACTGTTTTGTTAAAAAAAATTATAGTAACATTTTTGAACGCTTTAAAAAGATTAAAGGCACACTTTGAAGAGGATGGCAGAGGTGAAGATACGTAGATGAGGTAATTTAAGCAATGAACATGAGGTTGAGGGAGCTCAGAGGGGCAGTGGGTGGCAGATGTGCCTGGTGTGCTGCAGTCCATATGGTCAGGGAGAGATTTCTGACATGACTGAATGACTAAACAAAACATGTCTAATTACTCTATCCAGGCTGATTAACTCTCATAATGTGGGAATGATAAGCAGGAAGAGCATCAACTGGCAAAATCACAGATTTCTTCCACTCTTCTTATTTATACTTTTGCTCTGTCCTTTGTAACATATCGCACATGTGTTTTATTTTGTTATCCAAGCTGATCCAAAAAAACAAGTATTTATGTACTGATTAATAATTACATCTTATTATTGAATGTTCGTTATAATCAGCCTTATTAAATTGCGATTCAGTAAATTTAAAAGGGCTCTATATAAGGCACACAGCATATCTTTTTTACAGAAGTTTTTAGTTGGTGAAGTACCTTGCTTTTGGATAGAAGTTCACTAACTAAAAACTTTTGTAAAAAAAATATGCTGTGTGCTTAAAAAGAGCCCTTTTAAATTTACTGAATCGCAATTTAATAAGGCTGTATATATTTATTGTGTTGTTTACTCCTTTTTTAACTTTTTTTTTTTTTCTTTTGTAGTAAACAAGCATAAGCCATGGATAGAAACCACATACCATGGGATTGTGACAGAAAATGATAATGCTGTCTTATTGGACCCTCCTCTGATAGCGCTGGACAAAGACGCCCCATTGCGTTATGCAGGTACAAATCCGCTCAATTTATTCTCAATTAGAGCAGCATTTTGGTGTATTTTCTGCTATTAGAAACTATTAAATTACAGTTATTTTGCTGCTAATAACTTTGTTAGTATAATAATAATTAAAAAAAAAACACATGCAGGTTAAATTTGTGGTCTGCACAAATGTTCTTCTCTCTCCCTCCTTATGTACCACTCCAAATGAATTATTAAAGGGACACAGCAGAGGTCCCATGTATGGTAGAGTAGAAGAATAACAAAAAAAGATTAAAAAAATGGTTATTACTGATAAATCACTCCAGGATTAATTACTATTGTTTGCATATGGCTTCAGAGGTGTCCATCTGAACAGACAGACTGTATCATTGTTACCTTAGAAACTACAAGTGCAATGAAGCCGTCGTTTTACTGGTTCATTGTGATCTGTTGGAAGAATCCCTTGAATCATTCACAATAAAAAAACAAAAACAAGAATGCAAATAAAATATACCCAAAAATGTACGAATGCATTAATAAACAGTGAATAAAAAGATACCAAGGACTGAAACCAATAAAAAAAAAAAAAAGATGCCAGTTTAAAAAAAAAAAAACTCCATAAATAAAAATAAAAAATATATGAAAGGCAAAAAAAGTAGATCAATTAAAATACTATTCAACATTGTTTTTGTTGTTGTTGTTGTTGTTGTTGTTGTTGTTGTTGTTAAATGTACTACTTTAAACCAGAGCTGTAGTCCAGCAGAGATGGTAATATCCCAAGAGTGATATTATATAGCTGTAGTATATCCAAACTTGTTTTTCTATTCCTAAATTACATTTTCTTACCTAAATAATTTCCATTCACAAATATTCCTATTTTTTTTGGTACTTTTTTATCCTACCATATTTAGGACCTTTGCATTTTAGTTGTCTGCACTGTTTATTTCCATTATTGTTTGCTTTTGTGGATAGATCTATAAAATGTCTTTACTTTTTTACAATGATGCATAGAAGAAATATGTATATAAATGCTACTAATAGAATATTTTGTATCCAACCATGACAAAATATTTGCACATAAACTTTTGAATCTGTTTTGATGCAGTGGTATGTAGATATGGTTAGTGAACCATCCACATGTACTAATTGTAACAGTCTAATATTTTTTGCCCAAAAGACTCCTATTTTGACGTTACATTTTCTGCTTGAGCAGTTTATTAGCCCCTGGCTTTCAAGAGCCCTCCCTGCCACAGCACCAGACGAGCGAGCAGAGAAGAGCTTCAATTGTTCCACTCCGTTTGTTAGCAAATAGTTCATATAATATTGTTGGGATTTTTCGTTTGATATTGTTAACCCATTTGGAAGTGACAGTAGCCTCAAAATCAGTTCTGAATATTTCAGAAATGATTTACTGTGGAGAAAACAGCTACTACAATGTATAGCCATTTTGTAATGCTCTTTTAAATCAAATCAACTACCGGTTAGGGCGACAGTCCATTTAAACTGTTTCTAGTTTTAGTCTCCCCTGACTTTTATGTCCAGTACGAGAAACATTCATTTGATTTACTAAAATGTGTGGTCACAATTTGTGATCAGGATAAAATGAGTCTAAAAACTTTTAACGGACACATAGTTTCGATATCGATAAAAAAAAATGTAATATTGCTTTCTTTCTATGTGACTTGTTATGGTGTGTGTTTTTTCTTAAAAGTTCCTCAACGTTTTCATTTATCAAGTATGCGATTTACCAGAACTACTAAACAAACAGACTTTAAATGTACTCTGTAGTCTTATATTTTCAGCGCTCTGCTTTTAGAAAGTAGAGTTAAAGGTAAATGTAAGGTTCCTGGATTTTAATACGTATATACTATTATGTACTTTTGTTTTATTAAGATGTGCTCTGTATTTATGGCCTAAAATCAAATAGCCCCTGTATGGATCTGCCCACTGCAGTGTATGCAGACACAGACTATGGGGTGACCTCCTCTCAGCAGCACATTGCAGCAGGTTTATGCCTCTGCTGTCAATGGAAACATCCATGATGCATAGGGGGTAGTTGTGTGTGCGAGAGGTATGTTTACATTTCTGGACAGCAATGGTTGCATTTTCTGACACAAATCGAAAAGGGCGACAAGATTCTGTCTCATCACCTTTTACAATGTGTTATAATGTTGAGCTTAGTCCACTAATTCAGTTACCTATTCCAGAATACACCGACCAGCTGACATAAATCAGTTACGCTGCAGATGGATCCGAGCTGCAGATCCGAGCGGCTAAGGCTGAAACGTGTCCAATGCGGTGAGAGCCAGATAAGCAGCTTAACATGTCAGTGCAATCGGATGTTGCATAAAAACATGTTATCTGTAGCTAATGGGCTTCTCACCATTTACACTCCACAAAACACCTACTGGCAAATACAGGACAAAGCTTCTGCTATCCATTTTCCTGGGGGGAGGGAAAGAACAAGGCCAAATTGTTTACTATAATGATATGCGAACACTGCTAACGCAGCCAGGATCAGAAATTATTTGTATGAACTAGATTTTTGTATGAGGCAATACCTAAAGTTATTGCTATTCAAAGTAGTTTGTTTACTAAAATTTTTTTATATTTTCTAGCGGAATATTAAAAGGGACAACATTTCTAGTGTGCAATGAAAATGTTGTTCAGTCGTGTCCAACTCTCTGACAATATCGACCGCAGCACGTCCGACACATCTGCCACTGCCTCTCTAAGTTCACTCAAGTTCATTTTCATTGTTTTCAGTGACCTCATCTATCCATATCTGCCTCTGTCGTCCCCTTCGTGTGCCTTCAATCTTTCCCAGCAATTCAGAGTCTTCTCTAGGAAATCCTGCCGTCTCATGATGTGGCCAAAATATTTGAGCTTCAGTCTCATGTGCAAACCTTCCAGTGATCAGCTTGTCTTGATTTCATGAAGTACTGATTTATTGGATCTTCTTTCAGTCCAAAGGACTCTAAGAAGTCTTCGCCAACACCACAATTCAAAGGTGTCAATTCTCCTGCACGCGTCCTTCTTTATGGTCCAGCTATGACATCTGTATGTTACTACTGGGAATACCATAGTTCTAACTATGCGAAACGTTGATAGTTTAATATCTTTACTTTTTTAATAGCTTGTCCAGTCTTGTCACAGCTTTCCTGTCCAGAAGCAAACGTCTCTTATTTCCTTGGCTGCATTTGCCATCTGAAGACATCTTTGAGCTCAGAAAAATAAAATCTGTCACTGCCTCCACTTCTTCTGTTTTCCAGGAACTGAGAATGCAGTTTGCTTTTTATCAATGAGCAGCAGGCCAGCTGTAGCACACTCTTCTTTCACTCTCCTCAATAAAAAATAGCATGTATTATTCTATTACTCGAGTAAGGGATTGTTTAGTGTAGGCTGCACTGAAGGAACACTGTAGTACAAGAAAAAAATCTGCTTATTTGTGAAGGGTGTAACAAACTACCATCATTAGCAGCTGTAAAATGTGACTCTGGCATGTCAAATACATGATACAAACTATGCCTTTATGGGATATAACAAACACATGTAAAAATTAGAAGGTAGGATAAGAACACATTGGAAATAGCCAAGAGAAGCTGTATGTGAAGTCTGTGGTGATTGCACAAGGTCAGAAAGAGAGAAAGAAGAATATGTGTAGAAATCTATCCAATAAAGGAAGTTTCCTGGATTATGAAGCATCTGATAGAGGTCAATCAGTAGTGTATAAAAACTTTTTTTTTTTCTCTCGCATGAAACAAATCTCAAAATAATCTTACCGTAAACGTTGCAATTATTTTTCACTTTTCAGGACGTTGATTTTGAGAGAACGCCCCTGAAAATCCAAGCTAAATTAGCATAAAATCCATAATAAGTTGTGGCCAATCAAAGGCTGGTACAACAGTGTAGCTGTTTCCCAGCCGAGACTAAGCTGCTCAGAAGGCAGCCATGATACAAACAGCTGATTGGCTAGCACACAACTCTGCACAGCTCATTAGATAGGATGCTGTCTACATAGGTGCCTTAAGAGAGTGTAGCCCACTTCTTTAGTTCATTTATTTCAGAAATTATTTACTGTGGAGAAAAGCTGCTAGCGCAATGTATAGTCAGATTAATGCTTTTTGAAAAATTAAATCAACTTCATGTTGGGGAGGCAGTATATTATCAGAACAGGGACTGCTTAAAGGCACACTAATTCTGACCATGAACTTGATCACCTTAATATTCAGTTTAGCCGTTGAGTGTAACTGCTGATGTAAAGTAGTCTGTAACTGAGCCCTAAGGCCGGAGACATTTGTCCAGTCTTCCATGCTAAGTACTTATGGTGATCAGTTTGCCTGGGAATTATTCTGACGTAGTGTCTGCCGCTGCCTGGAATGTCCTGCAGGATTCCAGTGAATAGCTGCTAACAAAACTTCAACCATGAGCTCTCTAACAAGCTTGAAAGAGGTGGCTTTTTTTTTTTAATCTCTGGACTGAACAAGTAATGGCTGTGTCAATGCTGGATGCAGAGGGCTCAAGTTCAGGCCTTGTGGGATATCGCACAAGTCGTAACTAGGACTGGTGTAAAGCAAGAGAATTGTCCTTGAATAGATAATATCAGTGCTGTAGTTTGGGGTTTGAACTTCATAGATCTTTAAAAAAAAAAAACCTATATAATAATTGTTTAATAGCAATAACAAATATGAAATACACTCAAATATTAGAATATCTGCTTCCAGTGTCCACTCTAAGGTCAGTAAGGGGAAGCAAGGGTTTAACGCTTGTTAGTCATTCACCTCCCTATTGACCTTATAGTGGGTGGAGACTGGCTGCAGCTGAGCGTGTTTGATGATGCCTCCTCCCATTGACCTTATAGTGGGTGGACACCGCCGCAGCTGAGCATGTTTGATTTGTTTTTTTGTTTTTTATCTGATTGTTGCGTTTTTTTAAATAATTGAATATAAATGTGATTAATGATCAATGCCTCCTAAAAACCTCTAGCTACTGTTAGGGTGTTACAACAAATAAAAAGATTTTTAATAAAATCAAACTAGTGTTTTAAATGTAAGGGTCCGATACATTTTAATAAGCCAATCATTTACATTGTGTTTTCATACATAAAATCTGAATAGCTCAGTAGGGTGGGCAAAAATGCATAAATCATGAGCCCTACATAATTTTTTAGCCAGTCGTTACTTTAATTAAATATTATTTCAACAGCAGAAGTAGATCACATGACAGCTTGCTAGGATTACAGCTACGTTGTCTGAAAGCATAGACAGGAAATGACTATTATGGCACTCTCAATTACTCATGGAATATGAAAGTTGGATGACACTGTTTGGATGCGTGAGGTGGTATATGAACTAGTGCCATTGAACTTTTTTTTTTTTCAAGACCGATTACATTTTTTTCAAGACCGATTACATTGTCTTCTTGAGAACTGTTCTCTGCGTATCAATTTACTTTTATGTACTTTTATTTTGTTAACAAGGGCTTGACAGCTCTGTTTTTGTTGCCTAAAATCAAGCAAATATTACATGCTGGGGTCTATCCTCTGCAACTCAGGAAGACGCAGACTCTGCTGTACTGTACCTTATACTAACCAATCAGCGCGCAGTCCCATTCAGAAACTATTTGTTTGATTTTAGGCAGAGCTTCATAATGAAATACAATACATAAAAGTAAATATATATACAGGTATAACATCCAGGAACCTTCCATGTAAGTCCTGAAGCTTTGTCCTCTTTGGTATAACTGAACATACTAAAATGCCATTTGTATTCTCCATATTACTAGAGGACATTTTTTATTACAATAAATGAATGATGTAATGAATAGATCAGATCTCCATGCAAGACTGGCTGCACCATCCCTCATAAGTAATGCAGTTTTAACTGAAATAAAAGATGGTTTCCTTTAAGCCGAGTACCAAAGGACTTTGAGAACTTGCTGAGAGCAGAAGAGAAGCCGTGCCTTGAATTTGAATGTGCACATATCATTTCTTTTCTTACTGCAGGACAGAACATGTGATGTGAGAATCAAAGCCCTGAATATTCCAACTGGGATTTGCCCTTCATATCAGTCTAACGCTTTATCCCATCATATACACTTTTATTGCTGTAGGTGAGTTGAGGGTTAAAATCAAACGGTGGAAATACATTTGTAACTTGTTAAACACCATGATTTCAATCTTTGTGATGTGAAATAGGCCTTCAAATTTTGTTCATTGCTTGAAAATGCCCTTCCCCCCTTTCTAAGATGTCAAGAGAATCCCAATATACCGAGTAACTCTTTTTTTTTTGTATAAAGAATAACAAAATTCAGTGTGTGGGGAGGCTAAAATGAGTGAAAGATTTTTTTGTAGTGTAACGACCCACTACCTCTGGCCTTGTCTAAAGGAAGACTCCTTTGGACAGTGGAGTGGATGGTCTTCTCTGTGACTGGCTTCTATTAAAGGACCATCATAACGCAGAACAGGGATCAAGGGCGGAACGCAAGAACACTATGATTATATTCTTTAGAAGAGAGCTTCTTTATTGAGCAGGTTAGAACATTTATAGGACAAACCGAACCTGCCCTTAAACAGTTTACTTAAGTAGCCCCCCTGTAAAAACTCACTAGCCAATCTGGGGTGTGTGGGAGTTAATAGCATCATATGGTGAGCTGGGAATTTCGTCACAAACTTAAACACATTCAAAGTTCCCCTTTAAACAATGTAACAAACTATTTGGATCTCCTGGAATTCGCAGTGACTAGA
>CM050169.1:86812772-86850272 GCA_027410445.1 Discoglossus pictus
GTACATGTGTCCAGTAAGAAATGTTTGATTTTCTTAATGACATTTTTTTACATTACACTTGCTTTAAAAAAAAAAAAAGCATTTTTTTCAGTTTAATGTATGATTTAAATGCTTTGATTTTCTCCTAGGAAAACTGTTCTGGAAGCCAAAATGTTTGTGCACAGTGTTTATACAGTGTTCTCCTACATCTATGCAGTAAGACATGTTTTATTCTCTAAGTGAAATAATTTTAAGATACACTTGCTTTGAGAAAAAAAAAGCATTGTTTCAGTTTAATGTATGATTCAAATGCTTTGATTATCTCCTAGGGAAACTGTTCTGGAAGCAAAAATCTTTGTGCACAGCACTGAAATACTGTTCTACTACACGTGTCCAGTAAGAAATGTTTGATTTTCTTAATGACATTTTTTTACATTACACTTGCTTTGGAAAAAAAAGAAGCATTTTTTCAGTTTAATGTATGATTCAAATGCTTTGATTTTCTCCTAGGAAAACTGTTCTGGAAGCCAAAATATTTGTGCACAGTGTTTATACAGTGTTCTCCTACATCTGTGCAGTAAGACATGTTTTATTCTCTAAGTGAAATAATTTTCAGATACACTTGCTCTGAGAAAAAAAAAGCATTGTTTTCGGTTTAATGCATGATTCAAATGCTTTGATTTTCTCCTAGGGAAACTGTTCTGGAAGCAAAAATATTTGTGCACAGCACTGAAATACTGTTCTACTACATGTGTCCAGTAAGAAATGTTTGATTTTCTCAGTGAAATTTTTTTACAATAGACTTGCTTTGAAAAAAAAAGAAGCATTTTTTCAGTTTAATGTATGATTCAAATGCTTTAGATTTTCTTTTAGGGAAACTGTTCTGGAAGCCAAAATGGTTGTGCACAGTGTTTATATAGTGTTCTCCTACATCTGTGCAGTAAGACATGTTTTATTCTCTAAGTGAAATAATTTTCAGATACACTTGCTCTGAGAAAAAAAAAGCATTGTTTTCGGTTTAATGCATGATTCAAATGCTTTGATTTTCTCCTAGGGAAACTGTTCTGGAAGCAAAAATCTTTGTGCAGAGCACTGAAATACTGTTCTACTACATTTGTCCAGTAAGAAATGTTTGATTCTCTAAATGAATTTTTTTTACATTACACTTGCTTTAAAAAAAAATGCATTTTTTTCAGTTTAATGTATGATTCAAATGCTTTGATTTTCTCCTAGGAAAACTGTTCTGGAAGCCAAAATGTTTGTGCACAGTGTTTATACAGTGTTCTCCTACATCTATGCAGTAAGACATGTTTTATTCTCTAAGTGAAATAATTTTCAGATACACTTGCTCTGAGAAAAAAAAAGCATTGTTTTCAGTTTAATGTATGATTCAAATGCTTTGATTTTCTCCTAGGGAAACTGTTCTGGAAGCAAAAATATTTGTGCACAGCACTGAAATACTGTTCTACTACATGTGTCCAGTAAGAAATGTTTGATTTTCTCAGTGAAATTTTTTTACAATATACTTGCTTTGAAAAAAAAAGAAGCATTTTTTCAGTTTAATGTATGATTCAAATGCTTTAGATTTTCTTTTAGGGAAACTGTTCTGGAAGCCAAAATGGTTGTGCACAGTGTTTATATAGTGTTCTCCTACATCTGTGCAGTAAGACATGTTTTATTCTCTAAGTGAAATAATTTTCAGATACACTTGCTCTGAGAAAAAAAAAGCATTGTTTTCGGTTTAATGCATGATTCAAATGCTTTGATTTTCTCCTAGGGAAACTGTTCTGGAAGCAAAAATCTTTGTGCAGAGCACTGAAATACTGTTCTACTACATTTGTCCAGTAAGAAATGTTTGATTCTCTAAATGAATTTTTTTTACATTACACTTGCTTTAAAAAAAATGCATTTTTTTCAGTTTAATGTATGATTCAAATGCTTTGATTTTCTCCAAGTAAAACTGTTCTGGAAGCCAAAATGTTTGTGCACAGTGTTTATACAGTATTCTCCTACATCTATGCAGTAAGACATGTTTTATTCTCTAAGTGAAATAATTTTCAGATACACTTGCTCTGAGAAAAAAAAGCATTGTTTTAAGTTTAATGTATGATTCAAATGCTTTGATTATCTCCTAGGGAAACTGTTCTGGAAGCAAAATTCTTTGTGCACAGCACTGAAATACTGTTCTACTACATGTGTCCTGTAAGAAATGTTTGATTTTCTAAGTGAATTTTTTTTATAATACACTTGCTTTGAAAAAAAAAGAAGCATTTTTTCAGTTTAATGTATGATTCAAATGCTTTAGATTTTCTTTTAGGGAAACTGTTCTGGAAGCCAAAATGGTTGTGCACAGTGTTTATATAGTGTTCTCCTACATCTGTGCAGTAAGACATGTTTTATTCTCTAAGTGAAATAATTTTCAGATACACTTGCTCTGAGAAAAAAAAAGCATTGTTTTCGGTTTAATGCATGATTCAAATGCTTTGATTTTCTCCTAGGGAAACTGTTCTGGAAGCAAAAATCTTTGTGCACAGCACTGAAATACTGTTCTACTACATGTGTCCAGTAAGAAATGTTTGATTTTCTTAATGACATTTTTTTACATTACACTTGCTTTAAAAAAAAAAAAAGCATTTTTTTCAGTTTAATGTATGATTTAAATGCTTTGATTTTCTCCTAGGAAAACTGTTCTGGAAGCCAAAATGTTTGTGCACAGTGTTTATACAGTGTTCTCCTACATCTATGCAGTAAGACATGTTTTATTCTCTAAGTGAAATAATTTTAAGATACACTTGCTTTGAGAAAAAAAAAGCATTGTTTCAGTTTAATGTATGATTCAAATGCTTTGATTTTCTCCTAGGGAAACTGTTCTGGAAGCAAAAATCTTTGTGCACAGCACTGAAATACTGTTCTACTACATGTGTCCAGTAAGAAATGTTTGATTTTCTTAATGACATTTTTTTACATTACACTTGCTTTAAAAAAAAAAAAAGCATTTTTTTCAGTTTAATGTATGATTTAAATGCTTTGATTTTCTCCTAGGAAAACTGTTCTGGAAGCCAAAATATTTGTGCACAGTGTTTATACAGTGTTCTCCTACATCTGTGCAGTAAGACATGTTTTATTCTCTAAGTGAAATAATTTTCAGATACACTTGCTCTGAGAAAAAAAAAGCATTGTTTTCGGTTTAATGCATGATTCAAATGCTTTGATTTTCTCCTAGGGAAACAGTTCTGGAAGCAAAAATATTTGTGCACAGCACTGAAATACTGTTCTACTACATGTGTCCAGTAAGAAATGTTTGATTTTCTCAGTGAAATTTTTTTACAATAGACTTGCTTTGAAAAAAAAAGAAGCATTTTTTCAGTTTAATGTATGATTCAAATGCTTTAGATTTTCTTTTAGGGAAACTGTTCTGGAAGCCAAAATGGTTGTGCACAGTGTTTATATAGTGTTCTCCTACATCTGTGCAGTAAGACATGTTTTATTCTCTAAGTGAAATAATTTTCAGATACACTTGCTCTGAGAAAAAAAAAGCATTGTTTTCGGTTTAATGCATGATTCAAATGCTTTGATTTTCTCCTAGGGAAACTGTTCTGGAAGCAAAAATCTTTGTGCAGAGCACTGAAATACTGTTCTACTACATTTGTCCAGTAAGAAATGTTTGATTCTCTAAATGAATTTTTTTTACATTACACTTGCTTTAAAAAAAAATGCATTTTTTTCAGTTTAATGTATGATTCAAATGCTTTGATTTTCTCCAAGTAAAACTGTTCTGGAAGCCAAAATGTTTGTGCACAGTGTTTATACAGTATTCTCCTACATCTATGCAGTAAGACATGTTTTATTCTCTAAGTGAAATAATTTTCAGATACACTTGCTCTGAGAAAAAAAAAGCATTGTTTTCGGTTTAATGTATGATTCAAATGCTTTGATTTTCTCCTAGGGAAACTGTTCTGGAAGCAAAAATCTTTGTGCACAGCACTGAAATACTGTTCTACTACATGTGTCCAGTAAGAAATGTTTGATTTTCTCAGTGAAATTTTTTTACAATACACTTGCTTTGAAAAAAAAAGAAGCATTTTTTCAGTTTAATGTATGATTCAAATGCTTTAGATTTTCTTTTAGGGAAACTGTTCTGGAAGCCAAAATGGTTGTGCACAGTGTTTATATAGTGTTCTCCTACATCTGTGCAGTAAGACATGTTTTATTCTCTAAGTGAAATAATTTTCAGATACACTTGCTCTGAGAAAAAAAAAGCATTGTTTTCAGTTTAATGTATGATTCAAATGCTTTGATTTTCTCCTAGGGAAACTGTTCTGGAAGCAAAAATCTTTGTGCAGAGCACTGAAATACTGTTCTACTACATTTGTCCAGTAAGAAATGTTTGATTCTCTAAATGAATTTTTTTTACATTACACTTGCTTTAAAAAAAAAAAAAAGCATTTTTTTCAGTTTAATGTATGATTCAAATGCTTTGATTTTCTTCTAGTCAAACTGTTCTGGAAGCCAAAATGTTTGTGCACAGTGTTTATACAGTATTCTCCTACATCTATGCAGTAAGACATGTTTTATTCTCTAAGTGAAATAATTTTAAGATACACTTGCTCTGAGAAAAAAAAGCATTGTTTTCAGTTTAATGTATGATTCAAATGCTTTGATTATCTCCTAGGGAAACTGTTCTGGAAGCAAAAATCTTTGTGCACAGCACTGAAATACTGTTCTACTACATGTGTCCAGTAAGAAATGTTTGATTTTCTAAGTGAATTTTTTTTATAATACACTTGCTTTGAAAAAAAAAGAAGCATTTTTTTCAGTTTAATGTATGATTCAAATGCTTTAGATTTTCTTTTAGGGAAACTGTTCTGGAAGCCAAAATGGTTGTGCACAGTGTTTATATAGTGTTCTCCTACATCTGTGCAGTAAGACATGTTTTATTCTCTAAGTGAAATAATTTTCAGATACACTTGCTCTGAGAAAAAAAAAGCATTGTTTTCGGTTTAATGCATGATTCAAATGCTTTGATTTTCTCCTAGGGAAACTGTTCTGGAAGCAAAAATCTTTGTGCACAGCACTGAAATACTGTTCTACTACATTTGTCCAGTAAGAAATGTTTGATTCTCTAAATGAATTTTTTTTACATTACACTTGCTTTAAAAAAAAATGCATTTTTTTCAGTTTAATGTATGATTCAAATGCTTTGATTTTCTCCAAGTAAAACTGTTCTGGAAGCCAAAATGTTTGTGCACAGTGTTTATTCAGTATTCTCCTACATCTATGCAGTAAGACATGTTTTATTCTCTAAGTGAAATAATTTTCAGACACACTTGCTTTGAAAAAAAAAAAGCATTTTTTGAGTTTAATGTATGATTCAAATGCTTTGATTATCTCCTAGGGAAACTGTTCTGGAAGCAAAAATCTTTGTGCACAGCACTGAAATACTGTTCTACTACATGTGTCCAGTAAGAAATGTTTGATTTTCTTAATGACATTTTTTTACATTACACTTGCTTTGGAAAAAAAAGAAGCATTTTTTGAGTTTAATGTATGATTCAAATGCTTTGATTTTCTCCTAGGAAAACTGTTCTGGAAGTCAAAATATTTGTGCACAGTGTTTATACAGTGTTCTCCTACATCTGTGCAGTAAGACATGTTTTATTCTCTAAGTGAAATAATTTTCAGATACACTTGCTCTGAGAAAAAAAAAAGCATTGTTTTCAGTTTAATGTATGATTCAAATGCTTTGATTTTCTCCTAGGGAAACTGTTCTGGAAGCAAAAATCTTTGTGCACAGCACTGAAATACTGTTCTACTACATGTGTCCAGTAAGAAATGTTTGATATTCTCAGTGAAATTTTTTTACAATACACTTGCTTTGAAAAAAAAAGAAGCATTTTTCAGTTTAATGTATGATTCAAATACTTTAGATTTTCTTTTAGGGAAACTGTTCTGAAAGCCAAAATGGTTGTGCTTAGTGTTTATACAGTGTTCTCCTACATCTGTGCAGTAAGACATGTTTTATTCTCGAAGTGAAATAATTTTCAGATACACTTGCTCTGAGAAAAAAAAAAGCATTGTTTTCGGTTTAATACATGATTCAAATGCTTTGATTTTCTCCTAGGGAAACTGTTCTGGAAGCAAAAATCTTTGTGCACAGCACTGAAATACTGTTCTACTACACGTGTCCAGTAAGAAATGTTTGATTTTCTTAATGACATTTTTTTACATTACACTTGCTTTGGAAAAAAAAGAAGCATTTTTTGAGTTTAATGTATGATTCAAATGCTTTGATTTTCTCCTAGGGAAACTGTTCTGGAAGCAAAAATCTTTGTGCACAGCACTGAAATACTGTTCTACTACATGTGTCCAGTAAGAAATGTTTGATTTTCTCAGTGAAATTTTTTTACAATACACTTGCTTTGAAAAAAAAAGAAGCATTTTTTCAGTTTAATGTATGATTCAAATGCTTTAGATTTTCTTTTAGGGAAACTGTTCTGGAAGCCAAAATGGTTGTGCACAGTGTTTATATAGTGTTCTCCTACATCTGTGCAGTAAGACATGTTTTATTCTCTAAGTGAAATAATTTTCAGATACACTTGCTCTGAGAAAAAAAAAGCATTGTTTTCGGTTTAATGCATGATTCAAATGCTTTGATTTTCTCCTAGGGAAACTGTTCTGGAAGCAAAAATCTTTGTGCAGAGCACTGAAATACTGTTCTACTACATTTGTCCAGTAAGAAATGTTTGATTCTCTAAATGAATTTTTTTTACATTACACTTGCTTTAAAAAAAAATGCATTTTTTTCAGTTTAATGTATGATTCAAATGCTTTGATTTTCTCCAAGTAAAACTGTTCTGGAAGCCAAAATGTTTGTGCACAGTGTTTATACAGTATTCTCCTACATCTATGCAGTAAGACATGTTTTATTCTCTAAGTGAAATAATTTTCAGATACACTTGCTCTGAGAAAAAAAAAGCATTGTTTTCAGTTTAATGTATGATTCAAATGCTTTGATTTTCTCCTAGGGAAACTGTTCTGGAAGCAAAAATATTTGTGCACAGCACTGAAATACTGTTCTACTACATGTGTCCAGTAAGAAATGTTTGATTTTCTCAGTGAAATTTTTTTACAATACACTTGCTTTGAAAAAAAAAGAAGCATTTTTTCAGTTTAATGTATGATTCAAATGCTTTAGATTTTCTTTTAGGGAAACTGTTCTGGAAGCCAAAATGGTTGTGCACAGTGTTTATATAGTGTTCTCCTACATCTGTGCAGTAAGACATGTTTTATTCTCTAAGTGAAATAATTTTCAGATACACTTGCTCTGAGAAAAAAAAAGCATTGTTTTCGGTTTAATGCATGATTCAAATGCTTTGATTTTCTCCTAGGGAAACTGTTCTGGAAGCAAAAATCTTTGTGCAGAGCACTGAAATACTGTTCTACTACATTTGTCCAGTAAGAAATGTTTGATTCTCTAAATGAATTTTTTTTACATTACACTTGCTTTGAAAAAAAAAAAAAGCATTTTTTTCAGTTTAATGTATGATTCAAATGCTTTGATTTTCTCCTAGGAAAACTGTTCTGGAAGCCAAAATGTTTGTGCACAGTGTTTATACAGTATTCTCCTACATCTATGCAGTAAGACATGTTTTATTCTCTAAGTGAAATAATTTTAAGATACACTTGCTCTGAGAAAAAAAAGCATTGTTTTCAGTTTAATGTATGATTCAAATGCTTTGATTATCTCCTAGGGAAACTGTTCTGGAAGCAAAATTCTTTGTGCACAGCACTGAAATACTGTTCTACTACATGTGTCCAGTAAGAAATGTTTGATTTTCTAAGTGAATTTTTTTTATAATACACTTGCTTTGAAAAAAAAAGAAGCATTTTTTCAGTTTAATGTATGATTCAAATGCTTTAGATTTTCTTTTAGGGAAACTGTTCTGGAAGCCAAAATGGTTGTGCACAGTGTTTATATAGTGTTCTCCTACATCTGTGCAGTAAGACATGTTTTATTCTCTAAGTGAAATAATTTTCAGATACACTTGCTCTGAGAAAAAAAAAAGCATTGTTTTCGGTTTAATGCATGATTCAAATGCTTTGATTTTCTCCTAGGGAAACTGTTCTGGAAGCAAAAATCTTTGTGCAGAGCACTGAAATACTGTTCTACTACATTTGTCCAGTAAGAAATGTTTGATTCTCTAAATGAATTTTTTTTACATTACACTTGCTTTAAAAAAAAATGCATTTTTTTTCAGTTTAATGTATGATTCAAATGCTTTGATTTTCTCCAAGTAAAACTGTTCTGGAAGCCAAAATGTTTGTGCACAGTGTTTATTCAGTATTCTCCTACATCTATGCAGTAAGACATGTTTTATTCTCTAAGTGAAATAATTTTCAGACACACTTGCTTTGAAAAAAAAAAAGCATTTTTTGAGTTTAATGTATGATTCAAATGCTTTGATTATCTCCTAGGGAAACTGTTCTGGAAGCAAAAATCTTTGTGCACAGCACTGAAATACTGTTCTACTACATGTGTCCAGTAAGAAATGTTTGATTTTCTTAATGACATTTTTTTACATTACACTTGCTTTGAAAAAAAAAGAAGCAATTTTTCAGTTTAATGTATGATTCAAATGCTTTGATTTTCTCCTAGGAAAACTGTTCTGGAAGCCAAAATATTTGTGCACAGTGTTTATACAGTGTTCTCCTACATCTGTGCAGTAAGACATGTTTTATTCTCTAAGTGAAATAATTTTCAGATACACTTGCTCTGAGAAAAAAAAAAGCATTGTTTTCAGTTTAATGTATGATTCAAATGCTTTGATTTTCTCCTAGGGAAACTGTTCTGGAAGCAAAAATCTTTGTGCACAGCACTGAAATACTGTTCTACTACATGTGTCCAGTAAGAAATGTTTGATTTTCTCAGTGAAATTTTTTTACAATACACTTGCTTTGAAAAAAAAAGAAGCATTTTTCAGTTTAATGTATGATTCAAATACTTTAGATTTTCTTTTAGGGAAACTGTTCTGAAAGCCAAAATGGTTGTGCTTAGTGTTTATACAGTGTTCTCCTACATCTGTGCAGTAAGACATGTTTTATTCTCTAAGTGAAATAATTTTCAGATACACTTGCTCTGAGAAAAAAAAAAGCATTGTTTTCGGTTTAATACATGATTCAAATGCTTTGATTTTCTCCTAGGGAAACTGTTCTGGAAGCAAAAATCTTTGTGCACAGCACTGAAATACTGTTCTACTACATGTGTCCAGTAAGAAATGTTTGATTTTCTTAATGACATTTTTTTACATTACACTTGCTTTGAAAAAAAAAGAAGCATTTTTTGAGTTTAATGTATGATTCAAATGCTTTGATTTTCTCCTAGGAAAACTGTTCTGGAAGCCAAAATATTTGTGCACAGTGTTTATACAGTGTTCTCCTACATCTGTGCAGTAAGACATGTTTTATTCTCTAAGTGAAATAATTTTCAGATACACTTGCTCTGAGAAAAAAAAAGCATTGTTTTCGGTTTAATGTATGATTCAAATGCTTTGATTTTCTCCTAGGGAAACTGTTCTGGAAGCAAAAATATTTGTGCACAGCACTGAAATACTGTTCTACTACATGTGTCCAGTAAGAAATGTTTGATTCTCTAAGTGAAATTTTTTTACATTACACTTGCTTTGAAAAAAAAAGAAGCATTTTTTCAGTTTAATGTATGATTCAAATGCTTTAGATTTTCTTTTAGGGAAACTGTTCTGGAAGCCAAAATGGTTGTGCACAGTGTTTATATAGTGTTCTCCTACATCTGTGCAGTAAGACATGTTTTATTCTCTAAGTGAAATAATTTTCAGATACACTTGCTCTGAGAAAAAAAAAGCATTGTTTTCGGTTTAATGCATGATTCAAATGCTTTGATTTTCTCCTAGGGAAACTGTCCTGAAAGCAAAAATATTTGTGCAGAGCACTGAAATACTGTTCTACTACATTTGTCCAGTAAGAAATGTTTGATTCTCTAAATAATTTTTTTTTACATTACACTTGCTTTAAAAAAAAATGCATTTTTTTCAGTTTAATGTATGATTCAAATGCTTTGATTTTCTCCAAGTAAAACTGTTCTGGAAGCCAAAATGTTTGTGCACAGTGTTTATACAGTATTCTCCTACATCTATGCAGTAAGACATGTTTTATTCTCTAAGTGAAATAATTTTAAGATACACTTGCTCTGAGAAAAAAAAGCATTGTTTTCAGTTTAATGTATGATTCAAATGCTTTGATTTTCTCCTAGGGAAACTGTTCTGGAAGCAAAAATCTTTGTGCACAGCACTGAAATACTGTTCTACTACATGTGTCCTGTAAGAAATGTTTGATTTTCTAAGTGAATTTTTTTTATAATACACTTGCTTTGAAAAAAAAAGAAGCATTTTTTCAGTTTAATGTATGATTCAAATGCTTTAGATTTTCTTTTAGGGAAACTGTTCTGGAAGCCAAAATGGTTGTGCACAGTGTTTATATAGTGTTCCCCTACATCTGTGCAGTAAGACATGTTTTATTCTCTAAGTGAAATAATTTTCAGATACACTTGCTCTGAGAAAAAAAAAGCATTGTTTTCGGTTTAATGCATGATTCAAATGCTTTGATTTTCTCCTAGGGAAACTGTTCTGGAAGCAAAAATCTTTGTGCAGAGCACTGAAATACTGTTCTACTACATTTGTCCAGTAAGAAATGTTTGATTCTCTAAATGAATTTTTTTTACATTACACTTGCTTTAAAAAAAAATGCATTTTTTTCAGTTTAATGTATGATTCAAATGCTTTGATTTTCTCCAAGTAAAACTGTTCTGGAAGCCAAAATGTTTGTGCACAGTGTTTATACAGTATTCTCCTACATCTATGCAGTAAGACATGTTTTATTCTTTAAGTGAAATAATTTTAAGATACACTTGCTCTGAGAAAAAAAAGCATTGTTTTAAGTTTAATGTATGATTCAAATGCTTTGATTATCTCCTAGGGAAACTGTTCTGGAAGCAAAATTCTTTGTGCACAGCACTGAAATACTGTTCTACTACATGTGTCCTGTAAGAAATGTTTGATTTTCTAAGTGAATTTTTTTTATAATACACTTGCTTTGAAAAAAAAAGAAGCATTTTTTCAGTTTAATGTATGATTCAAATGCTTTAGATTTTCTTTTAGGGAAACTGTTCTGGAAGCCAAAATGGTTGTGCACAGTGTTTATATAGTGTTCTCCTACATCTGTGCAGTAAGACATGTTTTATTCTCTAAGTGAAATAATTTTCAGATACACTTGCTCTGAGAAAAAAAAAGCATTGTTTTCAGTTTAATGTATGATTCAAATGCTTTGATTTTCTCCTAGGGAAACTGTTCTGGAAGCAAAAATCTTTGTGCACAGCACTGAAATACTGTTCTACTACATTTGTCCAGTAAGAAATGTTTGATTCTCTAAATGAATTTTTTTTACATTACACTTGCTTTAAAAAAAAATGCATTTTTTTCAGTTTAATGTATGATTCAAATGCTTTGATTTTCTCCAAGTAAAACTGTTCTGGAAGCCAAAATGTTTGTGCACAGTGTTTATACAGTATTCTCCTACATCTATGCAGTAAGACATGTTTTATTCTCTAAGTGAAATAATTTTAAGATACACTTGCTTTGAGAAAAAAAAAGCATTGTTTCAGTTTAATGTATGATTCAAATGCTTTGATTATCTCCTAGGGAAACTGTTCTGGAAGCAAAAATCTTTGTGCACAGCACTGAAATACTGTTCTACTACATGTGTCCAGTAAGAAATGTTTGATTTTCTTAATGACATTTTTTTACATTACACTTGCTTTGGAAAAAAAAGAAGCATTTTTTCAGTTTAATGTATGATTCAAATGCTTTGATTTTCTCCTAGGAAAACTGTTCTGGAAGCCAAAATATTTGTGCACAGTGTTTATACAGTGTTCTCCTACATCTGTGCAGTAAGACATGTTTTATTCTCTAAGTGAAATAATTTTCAGATACACTTGCTCTGAGAAAAAAAAAAAGCATTGTTTTCAGTTTAATGTATGATTCAAATGCTTTGATTTTCTCCTAGGGAAACTGTTCTGGAAGCAAAAATCTTTGTGCACAGCACTGAAATACTGTTCTACTACATGTGTCCAGTAAGAAATGTTTGATTTTCTCAGTGAAATTTTTTTACAATACACTTGCTTTGAAAAAAAAAGAAGCATTTTTCAGTTTAATGTATGATTCAAATACTTTAGATTTTCTTTTAGGGAAACTGTTCTGAAAGCCAAAATGGTTGTGCTTAGTGTTTATACAGTGTTCTCCTACATCTGTGCAGTAAGACATGTTTTATTCTCTAAGTGAAATAATTTTCAGATACACTTGCTCTGAGAAAAAAAAAAGCATTGTTTTCGGTTTATTATATGATTCAAATGCTTTGATTTTCTCCTTGGGAAACTGTTCTGGAAGCAAAAATCTTTGTGCACAGCACTGAAATACTGTTCTACTACATGTGTCCAGTAAGAAATGTTTGATTTTCTTAATGACATTTTTTTACATTACACTTGCTTTGAAAAAAAAAGAAGCATTTTTTGAGTTTAATGTATGATTCAAATGCTTTGATTTTCTCCTAGGAAAACTGTTCTGGAAGCCAAAATATTTGTGCACAGTGTTTATACAGTGTTCTCCTACATCTGTGCAGTAAGACATGTTTTATTCTCTAAGTGAAATAATTTTAAGATACACTTGCTCTGAGAAAAAAAAAGCATTGTTTTCGGTTTAATGCATGATTCAAATGCTTTGATTTTCTCCTAGGGAAACTGTTCTGGAAGCAAAAATATTTGTGCACAGCACTGAAATACTGTTCTACTACATGTGTCCAGTAAGAAATGTTTGATTCTCTAAGTGAAATTTTTTTACAATACACTTGCTTTGAAAAAAAAAGAAGCATTTTTTCAGTTTAATGTATGATTCAAATGCTTTAGATTTTCTTTTAGGGAAACTGTTCTGGAAGCCAAAATGGTTGTGCACAGTGTTTATATAGTGTTCTCCTACATCTGTGCAGTAAGACATGTTTTATTCTCTAAGTGAAATAATTTTCAGATACACTTGCTCTGAGAAAAAAAAAGCATTGTTTTCGGTTTAATGCATGATTCAAATGCTTTGATTTTCTCCTAGGGAAACTGTTCTGAAAGCAAAAATCTTCATGCAGAGCACTGAAATACTGTTCTACTACATTTGTCCAGTAAGAAATGTTTGATTCTCTAAATGAATTTTTTTTACATTACACTTGCTTTAAAAAAAAATGCATTTTTTTCAGTTTAATGTATGATTCAAATGCTTTGATTTTCTCCAAGTAAAACTGTTCTGGAAGCCAAAATGTTTGTGCACAGTGTTTATACAGTATTCTCCTACATCTATGCAGTAAGACATGTTTTATTCTCTAAGTGAAATAATTTTAAGATACACTTGCTCTGAGAAAAAAAAGCATTGTTTTCAGTTTAATGTATGATTCAAATGCTTTGATTATCTCCTAGGGAAACTGTTCTGGAAGCAAAATTCTTTGTGCACAGCACTGAAATACTGTTCTACTACATGTGTCCTGTAAGAAATGTTTGATTTTCTAAGTGAATTTTTTTTATAATACACTTGCTTTGAAAAAAAAAGAAGCATTTTTTCAGTTTAATGTATGATTCAAATGCTTTAGATTTTCTTTTAGGGAAACTGTTCTGGAAGCCAAAATGGTTGTGCACAGTGTTTATATAGTGTTCCCCTACATCTGTGCAGTAAGACATGTTTTATTCTCTAAGTGAAATAATTTTAAGATACACTTGCTCTGAAAAAAAAAGCATTGTTTTCAGTTTAATGTATGATTCAAATGCTTTGATTTTCTCCTAGGGAAACTGTTCTGGAAGCAAAAATCTTTGTGCACAGCACAGAAATACTGTTCTACTACATGTGTCCAGTAAGAAATGTTTGATTTTCTCAGTGAAATTTTTTTACAATACACTTGCTTTGAAAAAAAAAGAAGCATTTTTTCAGTTTAATGTATGATTCAAATGCTTTAGATTTTCTTTTAGAGAAACTGTTCTGGAAGCCAAAATGGTTGTGCACAGTGTTTATATAGTGTTCTCCTACATCTGTGCAGTAAGAATTGTTTTATTCTCTAAGTGAAATGATTTTCAGATACACTTGCTCTGAGAAAAAAAAGCATTGTTTTCAGTTTAATGCATGATTCAAATGCTTTGATTTTCTCCTAGCGAAACTGTTCTGGAAGCAAAAATCTTTGTGCACAGCACTGAAATACTGTTCTACTACATGTGTCCAGTAAGAAATGTTTCATTTTCTTAATGACATTTTTTTTATTACACTTGCTTTAAAAAAAAAAAAAAGCATTTTTTTCAGTTTAATGTATGATTTAAATGCTTTGATTTTCTCCTAGGAAAACTGTTCTGGAAGCCAAAATGTTTGTTCACAGTGTTTATACAGTGTTCTCCTACATCTATGCAGTAAGACATGTTTTATTCTCTAAGTGAAATAATTTTAAGATACACTTGCTTTGAGAAAAAAAAAGCATTGTTTCAGTTTAATGTATGATTCAAATGCTTTGATTATCTCCTAGGGAAACTGTTCTGGAAGCAAAAATCTTTGTGCACAGCACTGAAATACTGTTCTACTACATGTGTCCAGTAAGAAATGTTTGATTTTCTTAATGACATTTTTTTACATTACACTTGCTTTGGAAAAAAAAGAAGCATTTTTTGAGTTTAATGTATGATTCAAATGCTTTGATTTTCTCCTAGGAAAACTGTTCTGGAAGCCAAAATATTTGTGCACAGTGTTTATACAGTGTTCTCCTACATCTGTGCAGTAAGAGATGTTTTATTCTCTAAGTGAAATAATTTTCAGATACACTTGCTCTGAGAAAAAGAAAAAACATTGTTTTCAGTTTAATGTATGATTCAAATGCTTTGATTTTCTCCTAGGGAAACTGTTCTGGAAGCAAAAATCTTTGTGCACAGCACTGAAATACTGTTCTACTACATGTGTCCAGTAAGAAATGTTTGATATTCTCAGTGAAATTTTTTTACAATACACTTGCTTTGAAAAAAAAAGAAGCATTTTTCAGTTTAATGTATGATTCAAATACTTTAGATTTTCTTTTAGGGAAACTGTTCTGAAAGCCAAAATGGTTGTGCACAGTGTTTATATAGTGTTCTCCTACATCTGTGCAGTAAGACATGTTTTATTCTCTAAGTGAAATAATTTTCAGATACACTTGCTCTGAGAAAAAAAAAGCATTGTTTTCGGTTTAATACATGATTCAAATGCTTTGATTTTCTCCTAGGGAAACTGTTCTGGAAGCAAAAATCTTTGTGCACAGCACTGAAATACTGTTCTACTACATGTGTCCAGTAAGAAATGTTTCATTTTCTTAATGACATTTTTTTACATTACACTTGCTTTAAAAAAAAAAAAAGCATTTTTTTCAGTTTAATGTATGATTTAAATGCTTTGATTTTCTCCTAGGAAAACTGTTCTGGAAGCCAAAATGTTTGTGCACAGTGTTTATACAGTGTTCTCCTACATCTATGCAGTAAGACATGTTTTATTCTCTAAGTGAAATAATTTTAAGATACACTTGCTTTGAGAAAAAAAAAAGCATTGTTTCAGTTTAATGTATGATTCAAATGCTTTGATTATCTCCTAGGGAAACTGTTCTGGAAGCGAAAATCTTTGTGCACAGCACTGAAATACTGTTCTACTACATGTGTCCAGTAAGAAATGTTTGATTTTCTTAATGACATTTTTTTACATTACACTTGCTTTGGAAAAAAAAGAAGCATTTTTTGAGTTTAATGTATGATTCAAATGCTTTGATTTTCTCCTAGGAAAACTGTTCTGGAAGCCAAAATATTTGTGCACAGTGTTTATACAGTGTTCTCCTACATCTGTGCAGTAAGACATGTTTTATTCTCTAAGTGAAATAATTTTCAGATACACTTGCTCTGAGAAAAAAAAAAAACATTGTTTTCAGTTTAATGTATGATTCAAATGCTTTGATTTTCTCCTAGGGAAACTGTTCTGGAAGCAAAAATATTTGTGCACAGCACTGAAATACTGTTCTACTACATGTGTCCAGTAAGAAATGTTTGATTTTCTCAGTGAAATTTTTTTACAATACACTTGCTTTGAAAAAAAAAGAAGCATTTTTTCAGTTTAATGTATGATTCAAATGCTTTAGATTTTCTTTTAGGGAAACTGTTCTGGAAGCCAAAATGGTTGTGCACAGTGTTTATATAGTGTTCTCCTACATCTGTGCAGTAAGACATGTTTTATTCTCTAAGTGAAATAATTTTCAGATACACTTGCTCTGAGAAAAAAAAGCATTGTTTTCGGTTTAATGCATGATTCAAATGCTTTGATTTTCTCCTAGGGAGACTGTTCTGGAAGCAAAAATCTTTGTGCAGAGCACTGAAATACTGTTCTACTACATTTGTCCAGTAAGAAATGTTTGATTCTCTAAATGAATTTTTTTTACATTACACTTGCTTTAAAAAAAAATGCATTTTTTTCAGTTTAATGTATGATTCAAATGCTTTGATTTTCTCCAAGTAAAACTGTTCTGGAAGCCAAAATGTTTGTGCACAGTGTTTATACAGTATTCTCCTACATCTATGCAGTAAGACATGTTTTATTCTCTAAGTGAAATAATTTTAAGATACACTTGCTCTGAGAAAAAAAAGCATTGTTTTCAGTTTAATGTATGATTCAAATGCTTTGATTATCTCCTAGGGAAACTGTTCTGGAAGCAAAATTATTTGTGCACAGCACTGAAATACTGTTCTACTACACCTTCTTTAGGGCGCATGGCAAATGAGCGTGGACAATACGACGCTGACAGAAGCCGGCGACAGTAGAGCACTGTTGAAAATTGGGTGGCAAATGTGCGTCGATAAAAGAGCTCAAGTTGTAGAATCTATCGCCTAATGGTCCAAAACCCTCCATTTGTTTAACAGTGGGAGGGTATAAATATGAATGACACGCACCCACGCCTCGACTGTGTTGCGATTTCGGCCGAAGTAGCACGCAGTTCCCGGAGCTTGGTGGGTTAGAGGAGGTAAGTTGCTTTATTATCAAATTGCGGTTTTAGTTCTTTTTACGAATTTACAGTTACTACATTTACGGAGTACGATGTAAAGAAGTAAAATTGCTTTTTTTTTATGTTAATAGGTTTTTGGAGTTTGTAGTTTGGTTTGGAGATGTATATTGTCCAGAAAGGAATTGTTTGGAGGGAGGTAAGTTGCTTTGTACATACTTTTCATCCTATATTAAGCTGTATTTTATTTTTATGTTTTGACACTTCCTACATTTACTGAATACACTGGAGAGAAGTACAATTGTGTTTTTTATTGTTTATAGGTTGTTGGAGTTTCGTTGGGATATTGTCCAGCACAATTGTGTTTTTTATTGTTTATAGGTTTGGAAAGGAGGTTTTTGTGGGGAGAGGAGTTTGGTGGAGGGAGATAAGTTGTTTTTTTATTTTTATGTTTCGTATTCTATCTCATACGTTTCTAAACTTAAGACCTACACATATTTCCAGATTACACATATTTGCAATACACATAGGTGTTTCAAACTGCTTCTTCAATGGGGCTTGACAAAAACCTAGTTCCAGCCTAGCCCAGCAGGACCATGTAGTTCCTACTACCTCTGATACAGAAGATGTCTTCAGGATAGGTACCACACCCAGGAATATGTGCAGAGGATAATGCACATAGGATATTAGTGGCCTCAGACATGGGCCACTCCCCACACATGATAGAAGCACACAGTAAATAGCTGCATACCTTGTATATATGCGAACTGTAACTGACCCTTCCACATTGTTTATAAAAGTTTGGATCTAGCGTGTTTCATCAGCGCCACTCAGGTCCAGAGTGAGAGGTGCTCTACACCCCTCCCACTGCTCTGTCACAGGCTCTGTCCACTTAGGGTGGATTACTACAGTTACAGTTACAACAATGATATACAAGCAGAAAGAGTGTTATAGGCGATCAGAATGGGGGGGTGGGAGCAGGCAGAAAAAGCATTTCTTAATTTCTCTTTCTTTTCTTTTCAGGTGGTGATGAAGGGAGAGGAGCAGAGGGGAGAGGAGGGGAAAGTTGGGGGAGAGGAGTGGCAGGGAGTCCCGGGACGTGGAGGTGGTGAAGTGGAGGGGAGGAGTGAGGAGGTAGGGAAGAGGAGGAGGTAGGAGGAGGAGAAGAGGAGGTAGACGGAGAGAAGGAGGTAGTAGGAGAGGAGGAGGAGGGAAGAGAAGAAGAGGAGGAGGAGAAGAGGAGGAGAAGAGGTGGGAGGAGAAGAGGAGGGAGGAGAAGATTAGGAGGGAGGAGAGGCGAGGAGAGTAGGAGGAAGGAGGGGGAGGGAGAAGAGGAGAGTAGGAGGAAGGAGTAGGGAGGAGAGGAGAGTAGAGAGGAGAGAGGAGTAGGATGGAGTCGGGAGAAGAGGAGGGTGGAGAGGAGGAGGAGGGTGGAGAGGGCCCACAACTATAGCCGGGAGGAAAATATGGTCCTCCTGGATGCAATCCGTGAACGCCCCGTCATCACCTCAGGGGGTAGGAAAGTTAAGACTGGGCCCAGAGCTGATGCTTGGCAGCAGGTGCATAATTTGGTTAATGGTGTGGCGGACCGTGGACGGAGTCAGGGCTGTGGTGAGGAGGAGGATGGCCCAGGAGGACGAGGGGCGGAGGGTCAACTACCTGGGACATGAGAATATTGCAAGGGCCATTCTTGCATCCTCGGCCGCAGCTGGAGCTTCAGCCCCGATGGCCCAGCAGGACCCAGCCTCCATGGCAGGTGAATATGACATACACCAACATGCCACCACATGTGCATCACACACACTACACATGTACATGATGACACTGACATATCGGCTCCATGAAATTAACAAGGGATAGATGGATGCATCATTAAATTCATGAAGCTGAAAAAATCACTGTCATTCCTGGTCACCACAACAGTAATCAAGCAATAGAGCATGTGTGTCCAAACTCGGTCCTGGAGGGCCACACACATGCCTGGATTTGATGATAACCCTGCAGCGCACAGGTGAGTCAATCGCTTCTTCAGTAATCCTGATTGACTCACTTGTGCACAGAAAGGATATCTTCCAATCCAGGACAGAGTTTGGACACCCCTGTAATAGAGAGTCCATGGCCCTCATTCAATTGCAATTTAGCCAATTGAATAGGCCTCTAAATAAACACATAACATATTTTTTTAAAGAAGTTTTTAGCTAATGAAAATCTTGCTTTTGGATAGATGTTTACTAACTAAAAACGTATTTAACAAAAATATGCTATGTGCTTATTTAGAACCCTATTCAATTCGCCTAATCACAATTGAATGAGGTCTCATGTATTGGTGTGCCCGTGCAGACAGCAGCCGTAATACAGATAGCGCTGTGAGCCGAGAACCATCAAGAACAGAAACCTTAGAATAGATAACAGCTAGTATAAGATAGCTAATCAGAGTTGCAAAGAGGAGAATCATCCATATATCAATGCGCTAATCAACATACTAATGACATGTACCTTTCTTCTCTATCTCTCAGCATCCAGGAGGAGGTCTTGGTCCTGTGACCAGCCAGAGCCAAGGGGCCATCTGCCCCCTAGCAGGAATGTCCAGCACAGGGGGAGGAGGAAGGAAGATCGGAGGGCCCTGGGTCGGAGGATGGGCAGGTCATTGACCTGGGTGACTCACCCGCCACAAGCCCTGGGACTATGCCCATCCTCCAGGGACTTTTGCTTGCTCTGGGGCCCTACCATGCCCTTGGGACGACACCTCCTTCCCCACACAGCAGTGTGCTGGCCTGGTTGCCACCGGGCCCACCAATGATGTCACCCCAGGCTCCAGCTGTGGACCAGACCCTCCCCACTACACCTCCTCACCAGGCTCACCCGGGAGGAGTGAGGTCACCGCAGAGCCAGGCTGTGCAGGTGGAGATGCTGGCTGTTATGCAGGAGCAGCTGGCCAGCATGCAGAGGATGGAGGCTAGCCTGCTACAGATGGCAGCCAGCATCTCTAGCCTTAATTCTCCCATGACGCACAGCTTGGCCAGGCTGTCCAGGGAGGTGAGGAGGCACCATCTGACATCCGAGAACCTTCAGGTAAGGCTGCTCAGGCAGGAGATGGTCCCCAGCCAACCATCAACAGGGATCTCCCAATCCCCCCATACAGGAGCAGCCTGGCCCCTCCTCTCCTCCCATGTGTCCGCCACCAGCCTTACCGCTGCCTTGCACCACCTGCCCCCCCTTCCCCCACCCCCACCAGCACCACCAGTGGGGAGATGGAGGATGGGCACAGATGATGTGGGTCCTGGGCCCAAGCGGAGGAGGATATAGGGCCTTGTTCAATTGCAATGTGGCCAATTGCTTAGGGCTCAATATCAGCACAGAGCAATTTTTTTACAGATGTTTGTAGTTAGTGAACTTCTATCCAAAAGCAAGCTCTTCACTAACTACAAACTTCTGTAACAAAATATATGTTCTCTGCTTATATAGAGCCCTATTTAATTGGCCAAATCGCAATTAAATGACGCCCATAGGGTCTGCAGACATGTTTTTGCCTTCTCAACAGCACTCCTCAGTGACTATCAATTGGTGACCGGTTAAACAGAACACAACGGGCCTCATTCAAATGCGATTTGGCCAAATGAATAGGGCTCTTTATAAGCACATAGCATATAATTTTAAACAAAGTTTTTAGTTAGTGACATTATATCAAAAGCAAGGTCTTCACTAATTAAAAACTTCTGTAAAAAAATTAGCTCTGTGCTTATATTCAATTGGCCAAATTGCAATTGAATAAGGCCGAAATATCACCACCACATAGGCCAAGATCCAAAACTCTGGAGCTGCGCTAGATTCAGTTAGTAGTGTTACCAGTAAATTGTCACTAAGGAGTGCTGTTGAGAAGAGATGCTGCAGGCCCTATGATGTTTTCAGGCTTTTTTTTGTAGGTTTTGTCTTTTTTTTCTTCTTTCTTTTGTTTTTTTCAGGTCCATGAAGGCATCTCCTGCATCGGCAAGCATTGTGGAGGAATTATATGAGGTGCAAGGCTTTCCCAGTGCCTCTCAAGTAGACATGCCTTCAATGGCAGCCCCCCTTAACATGTAGCTCCCACAATCTTAAAGCTTTCATATTGCCAGATATCTCAGACATGATTGTTGTTAGCTTAAATGTAGACTAATACCGCTATGGCGGTGGACTTGCAAAGTCTCACAATGGCATGTTAATGACAGCCAGCATTAATATATGCAATAGTGAAGCATGTGATCCTGGCCTCAATATCAGTCTGAGAACGAATTCTTGGGTCTGATGTAAGTAACAATGAATTTGGCTGCTAACCTTTGTGTCCTGTCCGTACTAATGGCTATTTGCCCATATTACTGATTATCCACAGACCTAGCTAATAGTTAGTAATGCTTGCAGATAGGAATCAGGTGAGTTGGTATAACAATAATAATAAATAGTCCAAATTAAAAAGATCAATAGAGATCTAAAAAGGTTGAACTTGATGGACTAACACTTTATTCATTCTCCAATACTATACTATTAATAATTATTTAATCAATAATTTAATTAATAACTAATCCGCATATTGCAGATCAGAGGAGATCTTAACAGGTTGAACTTGTTGGACTGAAAGTCTTTTTTCAACCTTAATTACTATGTAACTATGTAACTATGTAACTATATTGGTACAGTATTTAGAACGGTACTGTACATACATTGTGATTCTTGTTTTTTATCCTCCTCCATTTTTTTTTACTTGACAATTTATTTCAGATTTTTGTTTGGTCAACACACTGTATGTTACATAGTTACAAAATATTTAAGGTTGAAAAAAGACTTTCAGTCCATCAACCTTTTAAGATCTCCTCTGATCTGCAATATGCGGATTAACTATTAATTAATTAGTTGTATAAAAAAATCAAAAAAATAAATTCCCTCCTGATCCCAGACACCGGCGACCGGACTTCTCCCTGGATCACTGGCTCTCTAATAATCCATGATAACCCTGAAATCCTTCTTAATTATAAATAAATCCAGTCCCCTTTTAAAGTTATCTATCGAATCCGCTGTCACCACCTCCTTTGGTAGAGAATTCCACAGAATAACTGCCCTTAGTGTGAAGAACCCTTTTCTTTCTTTAAGGTGGAATCTTTTTACTTCTAACCTCAAGGGATGTCCTCTTGTCAGTTGAAAACCTCTTGGCACAAAAGCTCCCCCGACAAATCTTTATACTGACCCTGGATGTATTTATATAAGGTAATCATATCTCCTCTTAGACGCCTTTTTTCTAGAGAAAATAAGTTTAATTTGGTTAGTCTTTCTTCATAACGTAGCCCCTCCATTCCCCTTATTAGTTTTTTGCCCTCCTTTGTACCTTTTCCAGCTCTAAAATGTCCTTTTTATGAAGTGGTGCCCAAAATTGTACTCCATATTCCAAATGAGGGCGTACTAGAGATTTGTATAGTGGCAGAATTATATTTGCTTCCCTGGCTTCTATACCCTTCTTAATACATGCTAATATTTATTTGCCTTTGCAGCTGCTGCTTGGCTTTGAGCACTGTTACCTAGGTGGTTGTCCACAAGCACTCCCAAATCCCTTTCAATATCTGATACACCTAGATTTGCTCCATTAAGATTATAAATTGCATGGCTATTTTTCCTTCCCAGATGCATAACTTTACATTTATTCGTATTAAATCTCATCTGCCATTTAGATGCCCATTCCTCAATTTTATGTAAATCCCTTTGGAGGGAAAGCACATCATTATCTGATTTAATTACCTTGCACAACTTCGTGTCATCAGCGAAAATGGAGACATCACACTCCAATCCTTCCTCTAAGTCATTAATAATTAAGTTAAAAAGGTGAGGACCTAATACTGAACCCTGAGGAACCCCACTTACCACCTTAGTCCAATCGTAGTATGTTTTGCGACTACCCTTTGCTTCCTGTCTATTAGCCAGCTCTCAATCAATGAGCAGATATTTACTGCAACTCCTTTATCTCTTAGTTTGCACAATAGTCTCCCATGTGGCACTGTATCAAAAGCCTTTGCAAAATCCAAAAAGACTATATCCACTGAGTTGCCTTGGCCCAGGTTCCTACTAAGCTCCTCATAGAAACTAATTAGATTTGCTTGACATGACCTATCCCTTATAAATCCATGTTGACTCCTACTTATAATCCTGTTCAAATAGACATATTCTTGTATATTATCCCTTATTAACCCTTCTAAAAGCTCCCCCACTACAGAAGTGAGGCTCACTGGTCTATAATACCCCGGACTTGCTCTTGCTCCCTTTTTAAATATAGGTATCACATCAGCTTTTCTCCAGTCATCTGGTCCATGAAGGTATCTGTGCTGAGTGAATCTTGAAAAATTAAATATAATGGTTTGGCTATTAGAGAACGCAGTTCCATAAGTACCCTTGGATGTATTCCATCAGGACCCGAGGCTTTATTAATAATTATTTTTTCCAAACTCTTTTGGATTACTCCCTGTGTTAACCAATTATTTGGCAAAGGTAGTGTAGCCCCATTATGTTGCAGTGTCCCAACCACTGGTACCTCCCTTGTGTATACCAAAGAAAAGAACCTATTTAGCTCATCTGCCTTTTCCTTGTCACTAATTATCAGACAGCCTGTGTCACATTGTAATATTCCTATAGCTTCCTTCCTCGCCTTCTTCCCATCAATATACTTAAAAATTATTTTAGGGTTAGTCTTACTCTCTTTTGCAATTACATTTTTTTTTTCTACTTTAGACAGTCTAATCGCGCTTTTGCAAGCCTTGTTGATTTCCTTGTATTCCTGTAAAGCAGTCTCTGTCACCTCTTGTTTGTATAATTTAAATGCCTCCGTATCTTGATCTTTAAATCATTGTTAAGCCACTTTGGATGGGATTTACTCCTTTTACTTTTATTCCCACACAGTATATGCCGATGTGTATGTATATTTAGTAAGGATTTAAATGTTGTCCATTTATGTTCAGTATTTTTACCTGCCAGTTCTCTGTCACAGTCTATACTTTGTATTGCTGCCCTTAGACCGTTCTGCCCTTTTAAAATTAAGAGTTTTCGTTGGCCCCTTAAAATTTAGTTTTTTTAATTCAATCTCAAATGAGACTGTGTATGTGTGAAACTGAATTGGATTACACAGTCTAGAGGTTGAATCATCTGTTTCATTGAGCAGATCTAATTACAAGTTGTAAGTGCTATGCACATAAATGGTTTCTTCAGTTAAATGGAGAGATTTGTGATGATGCTCTTTTTCATCAGATTCTGGTTGCAGCGGTGTATTGACCGCATGTGACCCTGGTAGGTGCAATGCATCATGCCTATTCTAGACTATAAGATTGGCCCCTGTAGGTTTCCACTTTTTTCCAGACTCTTTCTTTTCGAGGACCCGCCCGCACCACACCCATGATATTAATGCAGTTTTGACCACTGCTGATTGTGGTCTGTCAAGCAAATAAAGCTTTGTTATACTGTTATGTGAATGCCCAATCTTGACCACTGCTGATTGTGGTCTGTCTATCACATAAAGCTTTGTTATACCGTTATGTGAATGGCCTAACTTGACCACTGCTGATTGTGGTCTGTGTAAAAAAATAAAGCTTTGTTAGACCGTTCTGACTGTATCTGTGTGTTATGAATATTTTGGGTTCTGTGACATCCACATGCATTACATTAGTATCACATTCCTATAGATGTAAACTGATGAGCCCTAGTTAACTTGCAATAGATCAATACATATAAAACTGTTGAAGAGTCAGAATAGCTTTAGATATTATATGATCTCAAATATCAGATCTACTAATAATATAGGGTTAATACCCATGACAAGTCCCCTGAGGGCCTACAATTAATAGGACAGGTGACACTGTAGTGGTTTTCCAGTTCCTTCTCTAGTTGATTGGGATTAGTCTGACCTCTCTGCTAAGACGTACCCACCTACACTGGCCCTACGTGGTATAGCTCACAGCTTCATTGAAGTACACAAACCTTTTCACCCACACCACTTAGCATATGTGTGAATACAGTTAGCTGCCCAATAATGAACATGCATTGGCTAAATATCCTTTTGGTTATCATCATCACATATATAGTTGTGAGCATGCGGGTTGTTGCTAACGCTGCAGGCTCACGTAGCTCCTTGCCAGCAACTGCGGACCTCGCAAAATTTATGGACTTACGCGTAACTTAGAAAAAAAAACATTACAACCTTGCAAAAATACGACCTTACCGCCCGAAACCTGCGCACATGAAAACATTAAAAACATCATAAATACATCCAAGAAACACATAAAAAGTTTACTCACAGCAAGGGGGGGCAAGAGGACATTGAAAAGTGAAGTTACACCTCAATTAAACTCGAAATACAAGTTTAGACACTCGAAAATCACCTAAGCGAGAGAAAAAATTGCTGCCGAAACTTACCAAAACGAAGCTAAGGACCCAAAACTACTACACTTACTTGCAAAACGGAACGAACGCTCCAGACCAGTTCACGAGGCACGTAACATACACTATGCGGCTTGTACCACACTGCTATTACCCACCATTTTACATGAAACACACAACTATTAGCCGCAAAATGGTGGCTGGAACTCAAATTTAAGGCTGAAACGCAAATAGCGCATGCGTATTGCGTTCTAACAGTTTCAACCACCTCAAAGTTTATAATTACTGCCCACTTTCAAAATTATACATTTCTCCTCAGGTGATGAACAGTGTGACTGGATAGTTCACTGCTGCCGTTACTTCAGAAGAGAATTACTTACCAATTTACAACTTCACAATCTGCAAAGGTAAGCTATAATGCATTTAATTTATTAAGAAAGACCCCCCCAAAAAATTAAAAAAACGTTTCAAGGATTAACACCAAAGATGTCATCCATGGATAGTGACATTTGAAATACACACATATGTGTATAGGCCCTACAACAAGCTAATCTTAACTCAAACTAATCAAAGAAGTATATTCAAGTGACATTAATTCACAAGAACTAATGCCACAAAAAAAAAATTACACGCAAAGATATTTAACCTGCAGCTCAATCTTTCTATGGATATTTAACCTGCAGCTCAATCTTTCCCATTTTTTGCACTATTCAAACAGACTCTGAATCAACAGCGTCACTCAAGAAGTTGCAGCGTGGACTGTGAAAGTGGATTACTTTTCAAGAAGACAAAGAAAGAAGAAGAGGTAAGATACAAAAATACATTACATGCAGAAAAAGACCATGCTTTTTAAAAACCAAAACAATTACTATACAATTAACCATTTACGTTTCATTTTACTCTTTCAAACAGGCGCTACAAGAAGACTGGCGGATCAAGATTGGCAGTAGGGGTCCCTATGTCATTCATACACCAAAAAGACTTCAATCAAAGTATAGTATAACAAGTAAAAAAAATAACAGAAATCCCAAAGGCAAATAAAATATTAGCATGTATTAGGAAGGGTATAGAAGCAAGGGAAGCAAATATAATTCTGCCACTATTCAAAGCCCTAGTACGCCCTCATTTGGAATATGGAGTACAATTTTGGGCACCACCTCATAAAAAAGACATTTTAGAGCTGGAAAAAGTACAGAGAAGGGCTACAAAACTATCAAGGGGAATGGTGGGGCTAAGTTATGAAGAAAGACTAACAAAATTAAACTTATTTTCGCTAGAAAAAAGGCGTTTACGAGGGGATATTATTACCTTATATAAATACATCCAGGGTCAATATAAGGCTTTGTCAAGTGAACTTTTTGTAGCAAGAGATTTTCAACTGACAAGAGGACATCCGTTGAGGTTAGAGGAAAAAAGATTTCACCTTAAACAAAGAAAAGGGTTCTTCACAGTTAGGGTGGTTAAACTGTGGAATTCTCTAACAAAGGAGGTGGTGACAGCGAATTCGATAGACAACTTCAAAAAGGGGTTAGATATATTTTTGAATAAAGAGGGCATTCAAGGCTATCCTAGATAACTAGCAAAGGAATATTGATCCAGGGAGAAATTTGACCGCCAGTTTCTGGGGTCAGGAAGGAATTTTGTCTATTGGCAAAGTTTCAATGGTTTTTTTTTTTCTGTTTGCCTTCCTCTGGATCAAATAACAATTAACAATTAATAATAAATAGTCCACATTAAAAAGATCAATAGAGATCTAAAAAGGTTGAACTTGATGGACTAACTCTTTATTCATCCTTCAATACTATACTCTTAATAATTATTTAATCAATAATTTAATTAATAACTAATCCGCATATTGCAGATCAGAGGAGATCTTAACAGGTTGAACTTGATGGACTGAAAGTCTTTTTTCAACCTTAATTACTATGGCCCTCATTCTATTAACGGCCGTAGGAGATACGGGGCCACAAGGACCGGCCGCAAGCTATTCGGCTATTCTATTCCCTTCCGGCCAGGGATTGCGGCAGGCTTACGGCCGGCGCCTTGCTATCCCTTGCGGCCGCTCGCGCCGGAGGAAAGCCTTTGATCTTAAACGGCCGCAAAAGTTTCGGCCGCAAGAAAGCCCCGGTTGCTATTCAATTGCTACGGGAACCCTCTCTGCAAGGCTAAAACCGAGCCACAGCTTACTTGCACCAAAAAGGTCCGGCAGGCACACAAATAAGCACATAATAAAGCCATCCTGCACTCTGAGGAGACTATAAAGTAATTGTAGGTGTTAGCATTCATAGCACAACATTCCCCTACACTCAAATCCGTAATTTTTGTATTTTTAAATTCTTGTCAAATATCCGTGGACAAAGTCCTGAGGGCTTGGAGCACCTCAGACCCGCAAAGGCTGCGGGATTAGCCTCCGTCAAGTCCGGAAATAGGTAAAATAGACCTACGGGTCGTGAAGGGCTTACTTACAAGTCGTAGCATAGAAAAGCCATCCTGTACTTTTATTAAAAGTGAAAGTGATGTTTGGTTTTAGAATTAATAGCTCAACATTCCCCTACTCTCAAATCCGCCAATAAAGATATTTAACTTCATCTATCATGAAAGCCCGCACGGGTTTGAATAACGAGCTACGGGCTTGGAGGGCAATCATCCGCCAAACCTGTACGTGCTTCACTAAGAAGCTACGGCCAAAACTCTCAAGCCCGTAATCCTGAAATCAAACCTGAAATCAATTAACCAATAGGAAGATGACAATCAAGGGCACAAATAGTTTAAAAGGGAGGGAAATTCGTAAATCTGTGACTGTGTTGTATGCTGTGCAAGTGGACACACAGGTCTTGTAGTTGGAGGTTCTGTGAGAGCAAGAGAGAGAAAGGAGGAGAGATGGAGGGAGAAGGCAGTGAAGGTCATCGAGAGAAGGCCCCCCAGCCACAGGCTGGCCAGCAAGCTGCTGCACGCAAAAGGGCAGCAAATTTCAACACCGAGGAAATCGAAACACTTGTTAGAGGAGTTCAAGCCCACCACTCCATCCTAACCGGTGGGAGCGTAGTGAGGCCCAGGCAAAGGACAGATGCCTGGAGGGCAATCGCGGCTGAGGTCTCCTCGCTGGGGTATGCGAATCGTACCTGGCAGTCTGTCCAGCACCGGTACCAAGACTGCCGCATTGATATCAAAAAGAAGATGGCGAATGAGGCCAATGCGGCTCGTGGAACCGGTGGTGGTCCGCCAGAAACCTTTACATACCCCGGTTGGGAGGCCACAGTCCGCGACATGATCCAGCCAGCATCAGTCGTGGGCCTCCTTGGCCTGGTGGACACGGAGCGTTCACAAAGCCTGCAATGTGAGTACCATGTACACCTTAACACCCTCATATGTACGCACATGTACCCCACACAGATAGATAACTGATGTTGAATTGCACTGTAAGATATCTGGTTGTGACTACAGATATATGAGGCCGCAAAAATCATGTAAATCCAGTGTAAAGAAATATACTCGACAGAATTGTTAGCAATGAAATATATGTCCAATACCTCCTCCCACAACTGATTATGATACCGTTTTGCAAATCTATTGATGTTACTATTATGTTTGCTGTTGGTTCCCAGTGCATATAAAGCATACATGCCAACTCCATTGCAATTGTTTGTTTATTTTCATGAGTTCCCCTGTCACACTCTACTCCATGTTAAACTGGCCCATCCATAGCTGTTTGGCTTAACACTCCTACTGCTTAGAATTCATGTACATTTTGAAACTATGTATAGCGGATGTATCCTGTTTTATGTGGGCATTTCAGTATGTGCTGGAAGAGTGCCTCCGCTGACTCTAGGGATGCGGCTGCGCTTGCGTCCCCATGTAGCCATCAAAAATAGTTGGTACACCCAAAGCCCCTAACCCTCTAACCCTAACCCCCTAAACCCCACTTTCTAACTCTAACCCATACCCCCTAACTGTAGCCAGAACCTGAAACCCATAACCACTTACCTGGCCTGCTGGGCTGACGTAGCTAGAGTCGTTGGCGGTGCACTTCCAGAGATGCGCACATACAACAGGATAGGTCCGGTCTAGCTGGTACATCCCCATGAGACTACATGTATGGATGTGCACACTGCAGCATATGCGGATACAGACTCTGATGGACTGCAAGTTTGTGTCGTGTAACAGCATAATCTGGACCATGTTACATTAACATGTTAACTCACATTGCTGAGGATTGGTCACAGATTGGTCTGTCTCACACACTGGCCAACAGATTCAGATGAGCACGTGTCCTAATTAACTGCAGTTGGCACACCGCACCAGCATTACATATAGTCATATGAGCCATGGGCCCTTTCCTGTTATCTGACCGTGACTGCTGGTAGCAGCAGTGAGCAGCCTCTACATGCCACAGCATTTTCCTGGAGATTATATAATCATGCAGATTTAGTGGGTAATGGTGGTGTTAAGGTCAGGGTTTCGGATTAGGGTGACGGCTAGTGCTTTTGGGCTTGTGTGTAAGGTGAAAATAATGTATATAACAGCGGCAGCGCCATCTATCAGCCCCTTGGTCCAACTGCTGCAGCCAGCAGTCGCTGTCACATAACAGGAAAGATCCCAGCCAGGATCCACAATACTAATGATGCAGATCAATTTTGATTTGCGTCAAGCATTCACAGCCAATTACAAGTCACTCTGATCTCAGAGATATGGAAACAACAATACTCAAATCCAAATCTTGTCTCATTTCAGTACCAGCCAGGCGTCCCCTGCCTCCTCAGGTTCTTGCACCATGCGAAGATGCAGGACCACCTGCAGCAACACCACCTGCAGCAGCACCGTCATACGAAAGTCCACCTGGGCCATCCACAAGATGCCACCAATTGGCTCCAGCAATGGCCCCTCCAGCCAGGATAATGGCACCGCCTGGCTCCCAGCCAATGTGGGCTGGACAAATGTGGGGACACCCAATGTGGTCCCATTCCAGTTGGGCCCACAGTCTGGATCCCCAAGGAATGGTGCCCTGGAGCATGGGCCCCCGGCAGGGCATGTGGCTCCCGCAGGCCCGACAGGCTACTCTGGCCACTCCGGCCCCGCAGGCGACTCTGGCCACTCTGGCCCCGCAGGCCCAGCAGGCGACTCTGGCCACTCCGGCCCCGCAGGCCCAGCAGGCGACTCTGGCCACTCCGTCCCTGCAGGCCCAGCAGGTGACTCTGGCCACTCCGGCCCCGCAGGCCCAGCAGGCGACTCTGGCCACTCCGGCCCCGCAGGCCCAGCAGGCGACTCTGGCCATTCCGGCCCCGTGGCCACTCCGGTCAGGCAGGACACTCCACCCAGCCGTGCCTCCACCCAGAGGACACAGTGGTCTGGGTCCCCACCAGTTAGTCCGGCGCTGTCAGCGGCCCAGTGCCACGATTTCCTCGCTCATCTCCAGCATGAGCGGGAGCAAAATCAACAGTTCATGCTGGAGATGAGACGGCTCAATGACCGGATGTTTGAAGAGGTGAGGCGGCATAACCTTGTGATGGAGGAGTATGCGCGAAGGGCCGAAATGGCCCGAGAAGGCCATCCCCAAGACCGGGCTATCACTTCAACCTCCCAGACCTTGCCCCCAGCATCCAGGCCGGAAGAGCCGCAAAACGTTCGACGAGGTCGTGGCCGGCCTTGGGCAATGGTTGCCAAAGGCCAGGAGAGTCAGGAAACACACAAGCGAAAACGGAAAAAGGTGAGAACATGTTCATGTTGCATATAGAAGCAATTGATGTCCAAGATCTATTGACGTTGAGGTGTTGCAGTCAATGCGTATATTGTTCTAATTGATGTCTTGTTCTTATCTCTTTAGGTTCCAATCAACGGAATTTATGCCTCCAGTTTTCTTTTTTTTTCTATCATTTGCAAGCATAAGATTAAAGATTATGTATTGCTCACATTATCATTGTTTGTTTTCGTTTGTACTGTACCATGATTGGTAAACACCACATGAATGCTACACACCAATGTTATTGGATTAGTACATACATCTTCCTTCAATATACCAGCCCTGTGTTAATGTAGGGTTGGTGTAACAGCCACTAGTGCAGCTGAGGGTGGAGGTAATATTCCTGAGTTTGATTCCAGTAACGGTGATGCATGATATTCGTGTTTCTGACACATGGAGATATTAATTCAGGGTAAATATCAAAAGTGAGTACACCCCTAAGTGAAATTGTCGATATTTTGTGGGGCCACCATTATTTTCCTGCTCTGACTTAACCCTCATGGGGATGGAGTTCCCCAGAGTTTCACAGGTTGCCACTGGAGTCCTCTTCCTCTCCTTCATGATGATATCATGAAGCTGGTGGATGTTAGAGACCTTGCACTCCCTGTAACGGATTTGGAACACGCAGTCCAATATCTCCGCTGGTATACGGTATAATATCCAAGAAGCACTACAGTCTCACCATTCCCAAACTCCCATATTGGACGACACTCAATTGGGAGTCAAATGAATACTGACTTTATTTTGTTGTGCAAAAATATATATATATATACACATCTCTTCCCACAGGCAATACACACATCCCCCATAGTTGGCCACACAATACACATAGAGGGACAATAGGTGGGTCACACCTCCCGGAGGCTACCTGGCTACACTGATACAATCAGACATTGCTTAGATCATCCTTCTTTGTTATGTCTGATAATGAAAACACTTTATACAATAGACTTCCTTATCCTATGAGGAGTCTCTGTAATAGGATTATCTATTATGCAAAGGTCTGCAATAGTCTTGGATAATATTCTGCAGAGCATAAACTAACATACATACAGTATAACAGTACGATCATATTTTAACCATAACCATAAAACAGGGTAAAACAGTGATGGGTTCCGTTACACTTCCCACCTTCCATTTGAGGATGCCCCCACAGATGCTCAATAGGGTTTAGGTCTGGTGACCTACTTGGCCAGTCCATCAACTTTTGACCTTCAGCTTCTTAAGCCAGGCAGTGGTCGGCTTGGAGGTGTGTTTGGGGTCGTTATCATGTTGGAATACTGCCCTTTGGCCCGGTCTCCGAAGGGAGGGATCATGCTCTTTCTCAGTATGTCACAGTACATGTTGGCATTCATGGGTTCCCTCAAAAAACTGTAGCTCCTCAGTGCTGGCAGCATGCATGCAGGCCCAGACCAAACATATATGCATGTCTATATATGTTTTAGATAATATGTTGTGTGGATTCCCCCTATATGCATTTACCTAATGATGTCAGATGCTGCCACCCCTCTCTCTGCATCACTGTTTAGGTTCAAAATGATGGGTTCATCTCATATCAATGTTTTTGTGTTCGTTGTGACTTATCCAATTATCTCCGGCACTGGGGAGCTACAGTTCATTGAGGGAACCATGAATGCAAACATGTACTGTGACATACTGAAGCAGAACATGATACCCTGCCTTGGGAGACTGGGCCGTAGGGCAACATAACATAACGACCCTAAACACACCGCCAAGACGACACTGCCTTGCTAAAGAAGGGAAAGGTGATGGACTGGCCAAGCTTGTCGCCAGACCTAAACCATATTGAGCATCTGTGGGGCATCCTCAAACTGACGGTGGGGGAGTGCAAGGTATCTAGCATCAACCAGCTCTGATGTATCATTAAGGAGTGGAAGAGGACTCCAGTGGCAACCTGGGAAGCTCGGGTGAACTCCCTGGCCATGAGGGGTAAGGCAGTTTTGGCAAATAATGGTGGCCACACATAATTGACATTTAGTGTCAATTTGGACATTTCAAATTAGGGGTGTACTTACTTTTGTTGCCAATGGTTTAGACATTAATGGCTGTGTATTGAGTTATTGATGGGTCAGCAAACTTACTTTACATTGTAGCAGAGTGTCATTTCTTCAGTGTTGTCACATGAAAAGATATACTAAAATATTAACAACAATGTGACGGGTGTACTCACTTCTGTTACATACTGTGGCCCTCATTCAATTGCAATTTGGCCAATTGAATCGGGCTCTAAATAAGCACATAACATATATTCTTGGAAAAATGTTTTAGTTAGTAAACATCTATCCAAAAGCAAGGTTTTCACTAACTAAAATCTTTTGGAAACAATATATGTTCTGTGCTTAGTTTGAGCCCTATTCAATTGGCCAAATCGCAATTGAATGAGGCCCTGTATGTTCACTATTAGGATGTGAGCCACTTACGGACACCTGTCTCATTTGTCTGTTTACGTGTCATATAGATTGTTAATACCAACCTTCCCTCATGGTTGAAATCAGTAATGCAAACACACTGTGAGAATTCTATTGACACCCCTAACTGATGGTGCAGAGCACAGATGTGGAGTCTGAAGGTCCTTTCATTGATGTTACAGAAATGCTATGGTATCAACATTGACGAGGCAGACACAAACAACATATCGGATAAATCATATTTACTATTTACAGAAATTAACAAAGCAAGCTTGCCACAAAGCCACAGGTTGACTAATCAACACAGGTATGCAAAGGATCATGGTGGAGGGGGGTAGGATACAAAATCCAGGTAACACAGGGAAATAGGGATATGAGAGCAGAATGCAGGCAGGGAAAATTACATTGATATAGATGATCATGGGATGTACAGTGTATCAACCAACATTAGGCAATATAATAGATCTCATTATTGTTACTACATATATATACAGTCAATAAGGAAAGACCACAATAATCCATAATAAGGTGATATACATATGGGGAGAGCAAAATGTATGCTTGTGTGTTAAACAGACACTCTGATGCAACATCAGAAGTATAAGTGCTCAATCAGTGAATGCTATGAGCCCATAACGTCAGTTCTCACGCAACAATAAGCAGCACATAGATAACCTTGGTCAAAAAGATGGTGACCTGACCAGGACCATATCAGTCAGATGTTACTTATTGCAGAGAACTCACAACAAACCAGGCAATATCAAGGATAGTTTGTTCTCTGATTGAGCATCTATACTCACTGTTGTTGCATATGCATAACTGAAGATTAACGTAACCTCATTAACTGTTAAGTCCCAAGCCTGGATTTACTCTTCCCCATATGCACAGGGAGGGTCATATCAGCACTGAAGAAAAGATCTGGAAGGGTTGGTGCTGCAGGCTTCACAACAGTCCAAGTAGAGGAGAGGATAGAATGTCTAAACCAATAGCTACATATGAATCTAGATAGACTATATGAGCATACACATGCTGTGGATATACCAGGAACATCAGCTGACAGATGTCACATCACATCTGCATTGTATATTGAAATTGTCTCGTGACACATATCGGCTATTCAGTCAAGGTAATCAGATATCAAACTGGATCCAACAAAGCAATGAAACGGACACATGCACATACATGAGGACATTGACATGGCCATGGAATGTCATGATGTTTATCGTCATGCCTTGTTCTGACCGGGATCTGGAATACAAACACACAAATAATATATTAGTGGAAACCTTACATATGCCATATGAGCAGCCACCAACAGATGCAGGTATGTCGGCACACATGTTATGCATTGGGATCTCGTACAAGCTAACCATCTGTCCGATGATAATGATGGCCCAGACTAATTTGTCCTGATGTGGGAATATTAGGATTAGTCTAATTCTCATTTATTTGTATTGTGCAAACATATTCCGTGGCGCTGTACAGGGTAGAAGAACACGAAAATATACAGTATGTAATATTGCCAACGCAAGAAAATGGAGGGCCCTGTTTTGAGTGTAAAGTCTGTTGATAACTGATTTCTTCCCAAAGGCCCCCACAAGATTAGAAAATCACCACTTCCAAGCTAAAGGTAATGGACATGGGGAAGAGTAGATAAGGAATAGCAAGGTTAATAAGTAAGTGAGAGATACAGAGGAAGGAGGTTGTGTCAAGTAGAAAGATATGCATTAGTCGGAGAGGAAAGGGATCAGATGTAAAGTGCGATGCACTATTATGTAATAAGGTATCTGCCCCATGTGGACAGATAATGTAATATGCAGATGGGACAGTCAGGAGACACATAGTTTAACCCCAGCTTGAGTAAGATTAGCTGATAGGCGAATAAAAGGAGAGAGGTGGGCATGAGAGTTGAAATGAAAATGTTGGAGTCAAAAAGGGGAGAAATAAAGCAGAGTCTGAGAAAAAGGCAGGGGATGTGAGGAAGAAGAGAAGAGAAAACATAGTGTAAAGGGTTCATTGGGATAGTTAGCAGAAGTTGCTAATTGGTCATGTGTCGAAGACTTGTGTGACTCAATAAATTAAGGGTAAACAGGGGTGGGTGGGATGAGGAAAGAGACAGACAGACAGAGAGAGAGACAGAGAGACCAGTGCAGCCTGTAATTGAAATGCAAGATCCCAACTATCACACATTGATACATGTTCGGACATCCACATGTGGTTCTCTACCTTGGATAGATCAAGTGGAGTATTCAACAAAGAGTTGTTCCCCCAGGACACGTCTGCATGGTCCGATAAACATTTCGGACCACTTCAGCAATACATAGGGGATGTCTTGGGGAAAAGAAAGTTAGGCCTACATTAATGGAGTTATTAGTCATTTCCTCTCATGCATACATGCACATGTTTCCCACAAATACTCACTTACAATGTAGACGACATTGATGTAGCTGATGTTCTGTTGCTGTCCAGGTCGTTTCCCATGTCTGTGTGGGTAAACAATGTGTTGACACACGGCAACAGTTCTGTAATGGCAATATGATGAGATGAGTCACACAATCCATATGATATATTGCACAATGATTCCTAGTTAACACATCCTTGAGACTATTACTGTTATCTGACTGAGAATGCTTTTACCAGCATTCGCTGACAAAGAACTGGAGAGATCCCCTCTTTGCATCCCATGAGGTACATTTATTATGGTTTACAATATGCTGGTATGTTCATATATCCAGATTGCTAGGAATTGCATTGACCTCCATGGGATGTGGAATAGCATGATCAGACAATGGGAACATTACTGTTCTGTGAAGATGTTTTCAAATACGATTGTGAGGCCTATATCCATTGACATTGTGGAATACATCAGACCATCCATTTAGCTTAGCTTCTTGAGGTTGGCAGATATCAATATATATGATTTGTATGGGAATGTGCGCATACTTACCATTAACGGATATCAGAGCGGGCTGTATTTGATCCAGTATTAAGAATGCGTCACGAGACATATGTTACATCACAAAGCTATCCTCTACTGTGTACTGTTGGATATTCTGGAAGACAATGGGGAAGGAGAAAAGAGATGTATTAGTAACCATAATCAAGGTACATTATAGTTGTTTGTTATTAGTTTCAGACTTACATGGGAAGTACTCCCGAATGACGTGGGCACGTAGTTGTGACCCCTGAACGTTATCCTCACCAGGGGGAGGTACTGGACGCTCCGCCGGTTCAAGCGGAGCATCATCAATGTTCTCCAGACAGTTTGCCTGTACTGCTATATTGTGCAGACAACAGCAGGCCATGATGATTTGACAAACCTTCACTGGTGTATACTGTAGCGCCCCGCCAGTGGAATGTAAACATCTGAAGCGCATCTTCAGGAGGCCAAAGGTGCTCTCTTTTACATTCCGGGTTCTGGCATGGGCCGCATTGTACCTCTCCTCCCCCTCTGTGCGTGGATGGTTCACAGGGGTCAACAACCACGGCAAACACCTATATCCTGCATCACCTGAAGGAAACAAAAATGGGAGATGTAGATATGAATGTGAGGTTGTGCTGCTCGTTAAAGCATCTGTAAATATACACAATGATTAATGTGACGTTAGTTTAGGGATCTCTGTGTTGGAACTTCCTACTCCTATGACCAGGTCACATCGGGTTAGGCACAGCAACAAGCTACGATGCAATGGCTCTGTCGGCACACCTTCTTTATGGCGCACGGCAAATGAGCGCGGACAATACGGTGCTGCCAGAAGCCGGCGACAGTAGCGCACTGTTGGAAATTGTGTGCCAAAATGTGCGTCCATCAAAGAGCGCAAGTTGTAGAATCTATTGACTAATGGGCCAAAACCCTCTAACCCGAACCAC